>ML398039.1:4234-17443 GCA_005239525.1 Nicotiana knightiana
GTGCAAAGGCTATAGTTCAACTAGAAGAAACAGTTTCATTGTTTATCATTGAGTCTAGTTGGTTGTAGTAAGAGTTTTAACATTGTATCTTTTCAGCTTTTTTAAAAGCAAATTGTAATAGGTACATACTGTTCAAGTTAGAGTTAGCTTGAAGACTGTAGAAATTAGCTAGAGGCTAGTTGATACAAAGAGGAATAGAGTTAGTCCTAGGATTACAAAAGAGTTTATTTTGTAAGTCCGTTTGGCTCAGAGTGTATAGTGAAGTGCTTGAGCAAATCCTACTGAGGAGTAGGTTCGTGATTTTTTCACCTTTTGAGCATGGTGTTTTCCACGTAAAATATTTGTGTCTTTACTTTACTGCGTTATTATTCCGCAAATAGTAGTAAGTAGTATACCAAGAAGAACCAAGTTCTTCTTATTCGACAGCACTCAAAAATTGGGTACTGCACAATTAACTTATAATATTGTGTAGTATTGGAGTCTAAAACAATAGAATGTAACCAGGGGTTGGTACTTGTCACGACCCAAATTCCCCTCTGTTGGGTATCTTGATGGCACCTAGTCTTAGGGACTAGGTAAGCCTAACATTTCCACTGAACAACAACAATAATAAAGGAATTTTAAAAATTTCGAAATAGAATTCTTGACAAAGTTTACAATTTTTCAAAACCCGGTAAGTACAAGTCATAAGCTCTACAAAATCTTTCTATCAAATCTAAATACAAATGTCTAGGAATAAGCAAGTATAGTTGAGTAGAAATAAAACAGGAAAGTGACTCTGAAGCCTGCGAACGCAACAACAGGTTACCTTGAGTATCCTCATCAACGATCTGCGCAGCTACCAACAACCATAACCTGAAGCTGCACACAAAAATGTGCAGAAGTGTAGTATGAGCAGACCACAGCGGTGTCCAGTAAGTATCAAGACTAACCTCAGTGAAGTAGTGACGAGGACTAGTCAAGACACCACCAGTCTAATAAGTAAAAAGACAAGATGTATAAATGACCGAACCAAAATATCTATCTAAAGATTTCTCAATATATTTAACGATACGATTGAATAACACGGAAGAAAATTCAATAATCACGATCAACAAACAACATAATAAAAATACGCAAAGAGAATGGGAAGGATGCTATCCAAATGGCGGGAACTACAACCCAACAAAAAACACAAGCAACTCAGCACTACATCAGTTTATTCACGTCAGGCCTTAGCCAATGACTCAATAAAACTGGTCAAACCTTCGAGTGAAAACCTTTAAATCGTGAGTTCATTTTGAAAATTTTAAAGATATAATCATTTCGGAATAGAGAAATTTCTTCTTTGAAACATACTTTCTCTGAATGTATATTCATATATTTTTATAAAGAGAAATCTTTATAACATAGTCTCTTCAAATACGGGGTGTTTCAAATACACTTTCTCAAATACTACTCTTTCAAGTATCATCAAAATACGTGATGTTTCAAATATATTTTTCCAATTACTGCTCTTTCAAATATCATCAAAACACATGATGTTCAAAATATATTTTCCCAAGTACTGCTCTTTCAAGTATCATCAAAATACGTGATGTTCAAAACATATTTTCCCAAGTACTGCTCTTTCAAATATCATCATTCTGCAAGACAAATGTTTTTCAAATATACTTTCGAAAAAAGTCCTTTAGACATAACTTTTCCTGGAGATAATTGCTTTTCATCTATACTTTTCAATATATATATTTATATCTTTCGATTCAAATCTCCTCAGTCATAAACTACCGGAACTCAGTCTGCCACTCAGAATTTGTCGTGCAATGCAGTACAGGGGGAAAGCTCTCGAATCTCTATCCGTAGTTCCAATTAAAATATGCGATGCAGTACAGGGGGAAAGCTCCCGGATCTCTGTCCGTAGTCCCAATTTAAATATGCAATGCAGCCACTGAGAAAACAACCAGAATGCAACAGAACCAATATATATTGCCACAACCGGGGCGAAAGCAAACAAGGCCGAATACAAATTGCGATGAGCAACTCAATACAAAGACTTAAATCACAATGTGGTAACAACTCGCTCATAAGAAGTAGCCACTGAGAAGAATGCCAAGCACAAAGAGAGAACCGCATAACGAGGAGAAGAAAAGACAAATATAGCAACGCTTCTGTACATTCAAGTTCACAACCAAGAAAACCAAATCATCCCGGCAAGGGAATCAGCTATAACCAATCTCACTTAGACAATTAGCTTCACCGAATAGACTCTGTTTGAACAATGCTCAGTAAAATAGGCAGCATATGAAGGAAGACATAGCATAACGGTAGGAAAAACAAAGTCTTCATTTAAGTCAATTAAGATCATATAAGAAACAAGGAATGCTAGGCAAGTACTTCTAACTTGAATAGGAGGAGATGAGATTAGAAATCCGGAATTCAGATATAACAAGTTCAATTCATATACGGGGAACATAAGGACCCAAAAATCCCTAAAGGGCAATCTATTTGCAAATAAGTTTGAGTACACACTCGTCACCTCGCGTACGCGTACTACAATGAAGACTCAATCGTAAGGGGTAGTTCCCCCACACAAGGTTAGGCAAGATACTTACCTCAAAGACGACAATCCGGTACTCAAAAAAAGACTTCTCGGGCGGAAAGGCCTCCGGACGGCTCAAAATCAACTAAAACAACTTCAAAATACATATAAAACGTATAAGGACATTTCCGAATAATAAAGTTTCAATATTTGCAAATTTATAAAAATCGACCCAAAAGTCGACCCCCGGGTCTGCACCTCGTAACCCAACAAATTTTACAAATTCCGATTACCCATTCCGATACGAGTTCACCCATACTAATTTTATCTAATTCCGATAACATTTGGTCATTCAAATCATGAATTTTCATTTTTGAAGTTCTCTTTCAAAACCCACAATCCCCTCAACCCAAAAACACAATTTAAATGATAAAAACAAGAACTAATTCATGAAATATATTTAATTCTAGTGGAAGAACACTTATCCATTTGATTTGTGTGAAAATCCCTCAATGAATCGCCTAAAATCGAGTTTTAGAAGTCAAAATGGTGAAACCCCCGATTTTGGAAACTTATAATCTGCCCAGGCTTTTAAAGCATCGCGATCGCGTGGATCGAGGCGCGATCGCGTAGAAGGAAAATGAAGCTCGCTGAAAATGCTCTATGTGATCGCGAAACAACTTATACGATCGCGTATAAGGACTAAGTTGGCTTCTGCGATCGCGGACCAACTATTGCGATCGGAGTGAAGGAAATTACTGGGCGAGTCAGACACTCTATGGGATCGCGGATCCTTCTATGTGATTGCATAGAAGGAAACCAGATGACAGTTTTCAGCAGTTCAAAATAGGGAAAATGGACCCGGAACATATCTGAAACACACCTGAGGCCCCCCGGGACCCCGTCCAAATGCACAAACAAGTCTTATAACTTAATACGGAGCCGCTCGAGGTTCCAAATCACACAAAATAACATAAAACGACGAATCAAACCAAAAATCAATGAAATTTCTGAAAACTTCTTTAAACATCAATTTTTTGCATTTAAGGTCCGATTCACGTCAAACTAAGTTCGTTTCTTACCGAATTTCACAGGTAGCACATATAAGACATATCGAACCTGTACCGGGCTCCGGAACCATGATATGAGACCGATATCACAGGTTTCACCTCAAATTTCATTTTAAAAAACCTTTATATTTTTCATAAAATAATTTTCTTTAAAGATTTATTTCTCGGATTTGGGACCTCGGAATTCGATTCCGGACATACGCCCAAGTCCCATATTTTCCTACGGACCCTCCGGGATCGTCAAATCACGGGTCCGGGTCTGTTTACCAAAAACGTTGACTGAAGTCAACTTTATTCAAATTTCTAATACAAAATAATCATTTTTATTAATTTTTCACATAAAGACTTCCTGGCTACACGTCCGGGCTGTGCACGCAAATCAAGGTGAGATAGAAGGAGGTTTTCACGACCTCGGAACACAGAATTAACTAGAAATATACGGGATGACCTTTGGGTCATCACAGTACCCTATATTATTGAAAGAAGTGTAACCAGGGGTTGGCACCCTGTATAACTGAAAAGGAATGTAACCAGGGGTTGGTGCCCTGTATTACTGATAACGTTCTGAATCCCTCTAGGCAAAGAGAGTTCTACCTGAATTAAGCTAACGCAAAACAAGCCTGGGCGAAAAGTACTTCTACCCGGAACTATAAGCTAGATCCCCCTAGGTGAAAAGGTTCTTCCTGAGTTAAGCTACGTGAAACATCTCGAGCGAAGAGTACTTCTACCCGGAACTATGAGCTGGATCCCCCTAGGTGAAATCGTTCTACCTGGGTTAAGCTACGTAAAACATCCTAAGCGAAGAGTACTTCTACCCTGAACTATGAGCTGAATCCCCCTAGGCGAAATGGTTCTACCTGAGTTAACTACGTAAAACATCCTGAGCGAATGGTACTTCTACCCGGAACTATGAGCTGGATCCCCCTAGGCGAAATGGTTCTACCTGAGTTAAGCTACGTAAAACAACCTGAGCGAAGAGTAATTCTACTCGGAACTATGAGCTGGATCCCCCTAGGTGTAAAGGGTTCTACTTGAGTTAAGCTACGAAAATGGGAGGTACTGTCAGTTGTGATGCATGCTGAAACTAAAAGAAAATGGAGATTTTAAGAAGCTTACGTTTGGTCACATTCGTCCATTGAGAATCGCCATTCTGCACTGCTTTGTTCTTGCTTTCAAAGAAAAATTTGTGAGTTTTCAAAGTGGTGGTCGGTTTGTGGCCTTGATGTCCTAAATGGTTTGAATTCACGGCCACTCTGATGTTGACGAACTGATTCTATCAGTGTGGTACCGAGGTGCTCAGATACTCTGTATTGCATTCTGGAGACCTTGTTTTCCGACGTTGCCCCTGACTGTTTCCTACTCGGATGTCCATGGTACCGCTAACCCTTGTCCCTAAATTACAACTTTTGGAACTGTTTCTATAGAAAAACCGTAAAAATAAAACAAATTGCTGCCCCAGTTTTGGAGTATCGGGAATATGGATTTTTTGTTGTGATGGGACCGAACCCTGGGTCTACGTATCCTTTCGGAATCAGTTCGGACGTAGTTCAATGACTCAGAAGATTTGTTGTTTGACTTCTTTTATTTTTATTTTTCTTTTTCTTTTCTTTTTTTCTTTTTTATTTTGCAAGTACACAGGTTCCAAAAAGTGAAAAACAAAAAAGACAAATAAGGGTCAAAAGGGTTAACAAAAGGGTGACACATATTTAGAATAGTGAGAAATGATAGGTTTCATCATCTCGATCTGAGAAAATTATACGAAGAAGTTCCACAGTGGGTATATATCAGACATAATATCTTTTAACTGCATCTGCGTTAATAGTCATGTCTGGTACCCGTCCTTCTTCATCTACCAAGTACAAGGCCCCTTTTGGTAACACTTTCTTGATGATGTAGGGTCCTTGCCAGTTTGGGGCAAACTTCCCTTTAGCTTCTACTTGGTGTGGAAGAATGCGTTTCAAAACGAGTTGGCCTACCTCGAAGTGCCTTGGACACACTTTCTTGTTGTAAGCGCGTGCCATTCTTTGCTGGTATAATTGGCCAAAGCACACTACTGTTAGCCGTTTTTCATCAATCAACATTAGTTGTTCTAATCGGGTTTTTACCCATTCTGTATCTTTAATCTCCGACTCTGCAATGATCCGAAGAGAGGGAATTTCGACTTCAGCCAGTATTACAACGTCCGTTCCATATACCAACAGATAAGTAGTTGCACCAACAGATGTGCAAGCAGTCGTGCGGTATCACAAATGAGCAAAAGGCAACTTTTCATGCCATTGTCTGGAACCTTGGATCATCTTCCTAAGAATCTTCTTGATATTCTTGTTCGCCGCTTCAACGACTCCATTGCTTGGCCGGTAAGGGGTAGAATGGTGATGGATAATTTTAAATTGTTCGCATACCTCCTTCATCAAATTACTATTTAGATTGGCTGCATTATTAGTGATAATGGTCTTTGGGATACCAAAACGACAGATGATGTTGGAATGAACAAAGTCTACCACTGCTTTCTTGGTGACTACTTTGAAATTGACGGGCTCCACCCACTTGGTGAAGTAATCAATTGCAACCAAAATGAATCTATGCCCATTTGAAGCCTTTGGCTTGATTGGCCCAATGACATTCATTCCCCAAGCAACAAAGGGCCAATGAGAGAACATGAGATGCAATTCCGAAGGTGGCGAGTGAATCAAGTCACCATGAATCTGGTATTGGTGATACTTGCGAACAAAACTGAAGCTCTCAAGCTCCATTTGACCACTTTTTCTCAAGCTCCACTTAAGATCTCAAGTTAACTTATGTAATGAGTAAAAGGAAAATTTTTATCTTTTATATTCAGCGTGCAATTGTTCATACTCCAAGTGATACAAATAACAAGTTTGCGGGAGCTGCAATGGTAGCTAGTATATGGAATCCTTATGTTGATGGTCAACAAAGTAGTGCGTGTCGATTGAAGATTCAAAAAGGACCAGATAGTATGCAAGTTGGTTGGCGAGTAAGTTTAAACCCATATATATTAAAATTTTAACAATTTTCTTACTTGCAATAGTTTCAAATATTTAGAGGACAGATATAGAAGAGGGAAATGTAATGAGGATGGCAGGGGGGGTTGAATTTTATACCTCTGGGGTCTCCACCAATGAACTACTTCCTCCGTTCTAATTTATGTGAATTTGTTTAACTGGACACAGAGTTTAAGAAAAAATGAAGACTTTTGGAATTTGTGGTCCTAAACAAGTCAAAAGGATGCTCAGAGTATTTGTGTGATTATAAAAACTTCTCATTAAGTGTGTAAAATTGTAAGTTTAAGCTAAATTGTTTCCAAATTTAGAAAGAGATCATTCTTTTTGAAACGGACCAAAAAAGAAATAGGTTCACATAAACCGGAACGGAGGGAGTATCAATCAATAGTTATAACAGCTCTATTTCTTGTTTTAGGTGGATCCAACATTATATGGGAATAATCATACTAAGTTTTTTATACATTTCCAAATAAGTTCTCTTAGGTACTTCATTAAATGATTTCTATCCTTTTGTTAATGAAACAAGTATCTTCAACTTAGTTGTTCATCTCAACAGATAATGGTTCATGAATTTTTAAATATTTCTTAGGCTGGAAATACACATTGCTTCAACACAGTATGTTCTGGTTTTATATTAACAAACAGTAACATACATCTTGATTCTGAATTCGAACATATTTCTCACCGAGGGGACGAGCAACAGTGGGAGCTTGTTATGTACATTCATCGGGTAAGATTTATGTATCTTTTTGTCTACTTTATTAAGTTTTTTTCAGTAATTTCTTAGATTAGATTTTTTGAATTGTTTTTAAAATACTAACATACATCTCTTTCTGAAATTGGTGGCTTTTGGTTGGAGCAAATCAGACAGCAGTTGGTTTTTGGCCTCGAGAGATTTTCACCGCATTAGGAAACGACTTTGCCTCGAATATTGAGTGGGGTGGAGTGACATATACTCCACGAGATTCACCTTATCCTCCAATGGGCTCTAGCTTTTTTCCCAACATCCAGATCCTACACTTGATGCTTATTGTAGGGGATTTATAGTTTTAGATAATAAAGGCGAGACCATAAATACGAATAACACACCCATAATATAGTATATATATATATATATATATATATAGATATATTATTATTCTCTGTCGGGAGCCCTTTTAAACCCCTTATCTGCAATTTGGTTCTGCTTTTGATTCACAAACTAAAAATAGATTCTACATTCCAAAGTCCCCTAGACCTTGTTAAGCTCTCTACAACTCAGAAAAGATTTGAAAATAACAAATTAATAAATTCTTTCATCTTTGCTGTATGTTCATCTCAAATCTTAGGCTAGCTACAAGTAATTTTCCATTTGGAGTTTNATATATTCCAAGTCCCCTAGACCTTGTTAAGCTCTCTACAACTCAGAAAAGATTTGAAAATAACAAAATTAATAAATATTTAATTTTCTTAATTATATGTGTATCGATCTTTGCTGTATGTTCATCTCAAATCTTAGACTAGCTACAAGTAATTTTCCATTTGGAGTTTTCTTTTCTTATTAGTTTGATTATTATTGTGGAATCGAGTCGATGAAATTCAGAAATATAGTTTTAAGGATTCTTGGTAAGGAAATGTCTCGCATAATTTCTTCTTTACCTGTTTCTCCCTTAAATTTATTCTAAATTATATATCAACAGTTTAAAACTAAAATTGCCATTTAATTGTAGTCATTAATACGTAAAAGAGGACACTGACAATAGAAGGAAATAAAGATTCAGCAAAGAAAACAAATAAGGAAATACTAATATATGTACATTAAGAGGAAGATATGATTACATTTGACTTAAGTAAGAAAATTCTTTCCTTCTTCTCTCCCTTCATATCCGTTACTTAATTTTAAATTAAATGTTAATGCAAAACTTTCAAACAGATTCTCTCATTATTTCTCTATAAATTCATAGAACAGTTCATCACCAAGACACAAAAAAAACACATAAATTCATAGCTTCGTGCAAGATTTGAAGGTGACTTTTTGACACTTCTTTTTGTTCTTTATAAATAACCATTTTTTCTTGGTATTTTCTTCTAACTTTAATAATATTAATTTGTCATGTATTCAGCAGTTGCCGATAATTCTTTTTTAGAAATTAGAATATGTTGATTCATCAAAGAAATGTACTACAAACTTGGCTGGTACTCTATTTTCTTCTGAGTTATGACGGAGTTCAAGGAGAAATGAAGCTATCCAAACTAGAGGAACTAGCATTAGAAAAGCAACTTAAACTTTTGAACAAACCAGCGGTCAAAACAATCAAGGTATGCATTTTGGGGATATTTCTTTAATAAGTTCTTTGATGACTCTTGTTTTATGCTAATACTACTTTGTATTTAAAAAAAAAAATACAATACCCTTCCATCTCATAATATCCATGAAGAATTTTAACATTCAAGTTAAATCTTGGTAAACTGAATATTTACCATACTTTTTTCGTATTTTACGTTGTAGTTGAAAACCGTGAAATTTCACAAATTTTAATTTTTGACTTGTTCACAAATTTGTTATTAGAGAAGTAAGGCACAATCAATGTGTTAAAAGGGGTGGGCGTGAGCGTGAGGTGAGACGTTTTTCATATGCCTCAACGAGGCGTAAGCCCCATAGATATTTAATTTTTAATATTTATAAAATAATATTATTACAGTAAATATTTATAAACGGGTAAAATTGCATAAAATTTGAAGAAAACTATGTATATATGTGCGCGCGCGCGCGCGCGCGCTCCATTCGCACAAAAAGTTAGTCAAAACAATTTATTATAAAATACTTAGAAGCACAAGTAATTTGAACTTGCCAATATGAAGGAGAATTGGGTTCTCTTTGTATTTGTAAAATAAATTGAATATTTGTTGCTTTTGGGAGGTATTAGAATATTAGCCGACAAGATAAAAAATTGAAAAAAAAACATGATTTAAGGCTTCAATCAATAAAAAAGGTCTTGACTTCTATATTTAATACATTTCAGTTCCTTTTTAAAACTTTTGAATAATTACCAATCTAGACTTTTGAGAATTTGGGTATATATGAAGGACTTATTCAACAAATTTTGTTTTAATTTGAAAAAATCTCTGGAGCTTACGCCTCAAACGTCTGGGCGTATTCCTCGAACACCCGGCGGTACGCCCCAAATTGCTAGGCGTACGCCTCTTGAGACTTTCGCCCCATACCATCGCCTCGGGACGTTTTTGGTGCGTCTCGCCCCAGAGCTCGCCTCGAAAACGCCTTTTAAAACACCGGGCACAATAACTCCTTTGACAAAAGCCTAAATATATAATATATTCATTTTGAAAGTCAAATATGGTAAAGTACTAGGCCGATGAAGCATTGTTTATTATTTAGCAACCATTTTATTCTACAAAACTTTTATGTATTCATAGGTTATTTAATTTTGATAGCATGATGTTGAATAGTACAACCAATATTAAAGTTTATGGAATTTTTTGCTCGCAGACGGGACGGGGGATTACATACAATTGTGTGGATTTCTATAAACAACTTGCATTTGATCATCCAGCATTGAAGAATCACAATTTTCATCCCGAGGTATGTAGTTACACTTTCTTTTTGTGTATTCAACTTAATACGGATGAAGTATTAATGTTAATAGATAATTTAAACAAGTTTTGAATGGACAGATGAAACCTACTTTATCAACGATAAAGCAAATATCAAGTACCTCAACTATTGATATATCTCCAAGGGAAGTGTTAGAGAATGGAGGTTGTCCATCCGGAACCGTTCCCATCAAAAGAGTTACCAGAGATGATCTTATTAGACAAAAACGTATGCCACCGCCAGAAAATGTAAGATAATATATTACACCAATTAACAACTTTCTTCATTACTTCATTTCTGGACAACAGAATAGATAATGTATAACAACCAAGCCCAATTAGGTTGGTAAGATAATATTACACTCAATTTATACACAATATTGGTTAAGACTTCCTAAAATTATAAGGAGCAGAAAATATTTCATGTATAAATCTGACATTTTTTTTAATGTTTTGTGCAGACTAACAACATTCTTGAGACAACTGGAGGATACAGGGTACATGAATATAAAATTGAATTGGATATATTTTTTTTTTAATTCATTTACTGTGCTATGGCTTTATTATTTGACCACTTCCTATCAGCTCCACTAAAGATTTGAAGTGAATAAACATAAAGTTAACTTTGATAATCATTGTAATGAGTGAAGGAAAAGTTTTATTTTTTACATTCAGCGTGCCATAGTTCATACTCCAAGTGATCCAAAAAATAAATTTGCGGGAGCCGGAATGGTAGCTAGTATATGGAATCCTTATGTTGAAGGTCAACAAAATAGTGCGTGCCGATTGAAGATTCAAAAAGGACCAGATAGTATGCAAGTTGGTTGGAGAGTAAGTTCAACCCCTTATTTATTAATAATTCTATACCTCTGGGATCTCCACCAATGAACTATCACAGCTCTATTTCTTGTTTTAGGTGGATCCAGCATTATATGGGAATAACCATACTATGTTTTTTATACATTTCCAAGTAAGTTTTCTTGGGTTCTTCTATCTTTGTGTTCATGAAAATAGTATTTTCAATTTAGCTGTTTACCTCAATAGAATTTTCAAATGTTTCCTAGGCTGGAAATGTGCATTGCTTCAACACACTATGTCCTGGTTTTGTAATAGTAAACAATGACATATATCTTGATTCTGAATTCAAACGTATTACTCACCGAGGGGACGACCAACAGTGGGAGTTTGTTATGTACATTGATCGTGTAAGATTTATGTATCTTTTTGTCTACTTTATTAAGTTTTTTTCAGTAATTCTTGAGATTAGATATTTGAAGCGCTTTTTAAAAATGCTAACATACATCTCCTCCTAAAGGATCTAGCAAATGGAAATTGGTGGCTTTTGATTGGAGCTAATCAGACAGCAGTTGGGTTTTGGCCTCCAGGAATTTTCACTGCATTAGCAAATGACTTTGCTACAAATATCGAGTGGGGAGGGGTGACATATACTCCACAAGGTTCACCTTATCCTACAATGGGCTCTAGCTTTTTTCCTGATCAATATAAACCAGATCCTTCTCTTGATGCTTACTGCAGGGGACTTATAGTTTTAGATGATAAAGGCGTGACGATAAATGCAAATAACACACCCATATTTATTGATAGTCGCTATTTGTACCGCGTTACTGATAAACCAAATTGGAGACCTGGACAGTTTCAGCATTATATGTTTTACGGTGGACCTGAAACAAACTACGTGCCCCCTTTGTAGTGTAAGCTTTGAGCTGAATGTAATAATTGGATATCTAGTCATTTTGGTTTAGTCTTTGTCGTACGCAGTAGAATACATTGTGAGCGAAGTATTATAAAATGTTACTACTTGGAGTATATTATACACAAGTCGGTATCGGTTTTTGGCCTCAGATTTTCACTGCATTGGAAAACTTTGCTACTAATGTTGAGTGGGGACTGAGGAGTGGCATACAGTCCTCCAATGGGCGATTTTCCTTAAAGATGCTAACTGTAGGGGACTTATAAATTTAAACTATAAAGATGTGACGATTGATGTGGAGAAAACACATGTATTTGTTGATGATCCATATTGGAGAAGTATGTTTTTTTACAAAGTAATGGAGTATAAAAAGAACAAAGACAAACAAATGACAAAAAGGTTCCAGCAGTACTAACCTATGTTTCTGGGCAAATATCAGTTTGCTGCGTATATTCTCCAACTCCATCAACTTTAATAGATGCTATTTAGCCCATGTTCTCTTTAAATTATCACAAGTAGTTTCATATATACTGGGACCTCAAATGTGTAGCTTTTGGATTTTCACAGTGAACATTCCTCAAACACATGGTAAGCATCAACAATGTTCTTGCTCTCCAGTACAAATTTTAACTTCTGTTGATCAAATATTGAAAGATCGAGGCTGTTGAGCTCAAAAAATAAAGGTTGTCTCCCTCTAAGAAATGAGGCAGTCCACCATGAAAACACTGATTCAGTCCATTCACATATAAAAACCGCAACTGTGACCACTTCTCCGTTTTCAATCAAGCAAAGAGCAAAATATAGGCCGCCAGATTCGTCAAGGGTGAGGAGGAAGATGGTATATGCGGAGTTCAAATGATAGATTTAGGAGAGAAAATGATGGAATTCAGATTGAAACACGAGCAACTGATTCAAGTAAATTGAGCCTTGACCTTGAGAAATCTCGAGCTCTATAAACAGGGTAAAAATTGCGCGGGGCACCCTATTTGGTCGCCCTCATTTAACTTATACCCACTTTTTAAAAAACTTTTAACTTGTACCCACTTTTTAAATAACTCCAGCTCCCCTTTCCCTCGCTGAGCTGAAGTTCGCCAGTTATAAAGACAAAACTTCAGCATACGGGGCTGAAGTTCCCCAGTTACAAAGACAAAACTTCAGCATACGAGGCTAAAGTCACAGTAAAGGATATTCTTCTAGTTTCTATAACCTGCTCCTGAACTAGATGATCCTCCCTTGTCCAAAAACTTGTTGGTTGATTTCCCAATGCACACGCAAGTGTACGTGGTCGACAAGTAA
>ML398043.1:0-39906 GCA_005239525.1 Nicotiana knightiana
TTAAGTATGAGCACCAGAGGCCAGGAGGCCTACTTCAGCAGATGCCCATTCCTGAGTGTAAATAGGAGCGCATCACTATAGACTTCGTGGTTGGGTTGCCTCAGACTTTGCGGAAGGTTGATGTGGTTTGGGTCATTGTGGATAGATTGACCAAATCGGCGCAGTTCATACCAGTGGCTACTAGTTATACTTCTGAGTGGTTGGCCCAGATCTACACTCGGGAGATAGTCCGGTTGCACGGTGTGCCGGTGTCCATTATATCATATCGAGGTCCTCAGTTCACCTCGCATTTCTGGAGAGCATTTCATAGTGAGATGGACACCCACATAGATCTCAGCACAACATTTCACCCTCAGACTGATGGCCAGTCGGAGCGTACAGTTCAGATATTGGAGGACATGCTCAAGGCATGCGTGATTTACTTTGGAGGTCAGTGGGAAGAGTTCTTGTCTTTGGCCGAGTTTGCATACAATAATATTTACCAGTCCAGCATCGAGATGGCTCCATTTAAGGCTTTGTATGGTCGGCGATGTCGTTCCCCTATCGGGTCGTTTGAACCTGGCAAGGCTAAGTTATATGGTACCGACCTAGTGAGGGATGCCTTGGAGAGGGTGAAGTTGATTCAGGAGAGGCTCTGCACATCACAATCAAGACAGAAGAGTTACGCATATCAGAGGGCGCGTGATGTATCATTTATGGAGGGGGATAAGGTTCTGTTGAAGGTCTCGCCGATGAAGGATATTATAAGGTTTGGAAAGAAGGGCAAGCTGAGCCCGAGGTTTATAGGTCCCTTCGAGGGGTTGAGGCGAGTTGGGGAGGTTGCTTATGAGCTAGCCTTACCTCCCAGTTTATCAGGATTTCATCCGGTCTTTCATGTATCCATGCTCCGGAGGTACCACGCCAACTTCTCTCACGTGGTTGATTTCAACACTATTCAGTAGGATGAGAGGTTGGGCTACGAGGAGGAGCCAGTTGTTATTATTGATAGACAGGATCGCCAGTTGAGGTCCAAGAGAGTGTCTGCAGTGAAGGTACAGTGGAGGGGCCAACCAGTTGAGGAAACGACCTGGGAGTCTGAGGAGGACATGCAGAGAAGATATCCGCGCTTATTCAGCACTTCAGGTATGATTCTAGACCCATTCGAGGACGAACATTTGTTTAAGAGGTGGAGAATGTAAAGACCCGACCGGTCATTTTGCGTTGTCGGACCTTGTTCCCCCCAAATGAAAATTCCCCTAGCGGCTTATTGTGATTTATGACTGCAGGGGCGGGTGGTCCGGGATTCGGAAGTGTTTAGAGCAATATTGGAACACTTGGTTCCTTCAGGTTGGCCTTAAAGTTTGACTTTTGTCAACATTTTGAGTAAACGACCTTAGAATCGAGTTTCGATGGTTCTGGTAGCTTTGTATGATGATTTCGGACTTGGGCATATGTTCGGAATGGGTTTTTTATGTCCCGGGAGCGTTTCGTAGCCCAATATCGAAATAAGAGTTTCTTTAAGTTCATATTGAGGTTTGGAACATGTTTTTGTGTTATCAAGGTCCGAACAGAATTCCGAGATCAGGAATAGTTTCGTTATGTCATTCATGACTTGCTCGCAAAATTTGGGGTCATTCCGAGTAGTATAGGTCAGTTCGGCGCATTGTTAGCGAATTCAAGAAACTTAAAGTTCCTAAGTTTGATTCTAGGGGTTTTGAGGTGTGATTTTGAGTTTTAGCATTGTTTTGGGTGTTTCGAAGGCTTGAGCGAGTTCGTATTATGATTTGGGACTTGTTGGTATATTTGGATGGGGGCTCGGTGGGCCCAGGTGCTTCTCGGGCACAAAACGAGGCCAAAAACCAGCTGAAATAGTTGCTGGTGCACCTGATCTGGTGTGACCGCAGGTGCGGTTGCCCAATTGAAGGTGCGAGACCGCTCATGCAGTCCTTGCCTCGCAGGTGCGGCTTCAGGTGAGGCCGCCCATTTCTCGCAGGTACGGATAATATCCGCAGGAGCGGAGCCGCAGGTGCGATCTCCTCTCTGCAAGTGCGAGCCCAGGCCCCTTTCCCCTCTTCCCGCAAGTGCGAGTCTTTTCTCGCAGGTGCGGAACCACAGCAGGCGGTAAGTTCTTTAAAACACAGGATTATTTCATTTCACCCCATTTTCTTCCTCCATTAGAGACCATGAAATCTTGGGAAAGAGCTCCACGACCTAGCTACTAAAAAGATAAGTAAATTCTACCCTAAAGTTAGTTAATGCATGAATCCCTAGTTGAATTAACTACCTAATTAGTGGAAAATGAAGGAATTGGGTAGTAACCTAGGGCTTTCGATAATTTAAAGAATTACCCGTGAATTGGCTATGAAATCATACAAAAATCATATATTATTGATCCTTAGGTTATGGGTGAGTGTTTCCTTCAAGAATTTTTGAAATCCGAGCATACGGGCCCGGGGTTGGATTTTGGGATTTCATCAAAATTGATGAATTTGACTAAATAATAGGAGAATTCCATGCTTTGAGTATAATTTGATATATTTACATAATGTTTGGTTAGCTTCGAGTCCTTTGGGTGACGAGTTCGGAATTTTTGGCGTATTCTTGACCCGGGGAGTAGGTGCGACGCGAGGTGAGTCTCCTTTCTAATCTCGTAAGAGGGAATTGTCCCTGTAGGTGATTTAAATTCTATGTGTGATAATTGTGGGGGCTACGTACGTACAAACTGACGAGAGTCCGTACGTAGCGGCTATTATTATTATGTCCGGGTAGTTAGGTCCACATCATGCCTTGTGTTTTATTTGAAATGAACTATATGGTTAATAAACTAAATGTTACATGCGGCTTATTTCCCTGAGATCATGGAATTGAGAAAATTTGTAAGGAATTGTTCATTGAAAAGTAATTTAAAAAGGAATATTGTGTGTGCATGTGACCGCTTCGCAATTTACATACCGCGATCGGAGTGTGATTTCCCACACTCTTATGGGAGCGGGCCATATTCCACGGCGGATTGAGAGATGCACTTATGGTTCAAGTCGTTCGATCCTCGGCAGTGCATTGAGAGGATTATTTTATGGCAAAGATGCATTTTTGGTTCGGGCCTTTCGATCCTCGGCAGTGCATAGATGTGAGTACTTTATGGAAAGGTGCACTTATGGTTCGGGCCGTTCGACCCTCGGCAGTGCACGGACAGGACTATCCTATGGCTCAGCCGGTTGTCCTTATCCTGTATGCGCATGATTTATTTGTTACTAAATTCATGGACATTGATTTGACTGCTATTCTGGGGAAGGTGAAGTAGTAATTCTTTATTTATTTCCAGTACTTCCTTGGATTTCAGTGCCTTATATATATTTGCTGTTTCACTGCCTTTACATGCCTACCGTTTTCATCATATTCTGTTAAATTATATTTTTGGACCTTAGTGAGTGCCATGTCGACCTCTCGTCGCTACTTCTTCGAGGTTAGGCAGGATACTCACTGGGTACATATATATTTATGTACTCATGCTACGCTTCTGTACTTAATTGTACAGGTTCTGAGGCTGGTGCATCTAGTTGTCAGACCGGAGCTTGATCCTGATTATAGACGGACCTGACTTCACGGTGAGCTGCTTTCTCCTGGCGATCTCCGGCAGCACCATGGGGTTTCTTTTGCTTATTTCCCGTCTATTTCCTTCAGACAGTGGGACTGTATATTATATCTTTTGTATATTCTGTTAGTATGCCCGTAGGACTTGTGACACTAGTTCCTGGCACACACGTGATAGTTAGTATGGATTACGGGTCTGTATATATAGATTGGCTCACGCCTCCTCATGACCTCTTTTGATTGCAAACTGGCGAATTATCCTTGTTGATTTAGGTTTTTTTTAAGTTTTAAAAACTGAGTATATGTATAAATCTTTAATCTAATAAGAAAGAAACCTTAGTAAATTGAGTGTTGGCTTGCCTGACCCCGTTGTTGGGCGCCATCACGACCTAAGTTAGGATTTTGAGTCGTGACAAAAATGAGGAAAGAGATGTATTAGAAAAATATTATACCTTAATAGACATCGAAACATAATTATATAATTTTAAAACAAGAACAGAAAAAATAGGAATAATAAAAATTCAAAAAAGATTTAGTAATATAATAAAAATACTAGATGAAATAGAGATAATAGGAGAAAAACCTCTAAAATATTGGAAAAATAACAAAGTTATGTGTAAACTAGATGTAATCAATCCAGAATACATAATTAATACAGCCTCAATAGAAGCAACAAATCAAGATTTAGAAGATTTTAAAATTCAAATTAAAGAACTCATGAATTTAGGTGTAATAAGGAGATCCACTTCTAAACATAGGTCAACAGCGTTCATGGTAAGAAACCATAATAAAATAATAAGAAAGCAAGGATGGTAATAAACTATAAAAGACTTAATGGTAATACTAGAACAGACGAATATAAGCTACATGATAAAACAGAACTGATAAAAAGAATACAAGGAAACAGGATATTTAATAAATTTGATTGTAAATCAGGATATTGGCAAGTAAAAATGCATAAAGAAAGTATAAAATGGATGGCATTTACTTGTCCAGAAGGGCATTTAAATGGCTAGTAGTGTCGTTTGGACTAAAAACAGCTCCACCAATTTGTCAAAGAAAAATGGATAGCATATTTGGAGAATATAAAAGATTTGTTTTAGTCTATGTCGATGACATATTAATATTTAGTAAATATATCAAAGAACATTTATGAAATCTACATATAGTATTTAGATTATTTGTAGATAATGGAATAATAATTAGTAAAAAGAAGATGGAATTATGTAAAATTTATTATGGTTTCNAAGGGCATTTAAATGGCTAGTAGTGTCGTTTGGACTAAAAACAGCTCCACCAATTTGTCAAAGAAAAATGGATAGCATATTTGGAGAATATAAAAGATTTGTTTTAGTCTATGTCGATGACATATTAATATTTAGTAAATATATCAAAGAACATTTATGAAATCTACATATAGTATTTAGATTATTTGTAGATAATGGAATAATAATTAGTAAAAAGAAGATGGAATTATGTAAAATTTATATAAATTTTTTAGGAGTCATTTTAGGAGATGAAAAAATTAAATTACAACCTCATATTGCAAAAAAGGCTTTCTAGGTATAGTAAATTATGCACGAAACTTTATAAAGGTTCTAGGAAAAATAACAGCACCTCTATATGCTAAGACAGGCTCTACATGACAAAAATATTTTAATACCGAAGATATTAAATTAGTACAAAAGATTAAAGAAAAAAAATATTCCTGACTTAAACATGACATTAGAATTAGATTACTTAATTATAGACACAGATGGGAGTTTTAAAGGATGAGGAGCAGTTTTAAAAGTCAAACCCAATAAGTATAGTGATAGAAGTACATAAAAAATATGTGCTTATCAAAGTGGTAAATATAAAGAAAAATGGAATAAGAGTAGTATAGATGCGGAAATATTAGATGTAATATATGAATTAAATAGTTTCAGATTATATATATTAAACAAATAGGAAATGTTAATAAGAACTTATTGTGAAGCTATAGTTAAGTTTCACCAAAAGACAAACGAGAAGAATATCAGTAGAAAAAGATGGTTGAATTTCATTGATACTATATCAATCTATAACCACACATTTGAGCACATTAAAGGAAAAGATAATAATTTAGCAGATCATTTAAGTAGGTTAAAAATTATGGTCAACTAATAAATATGTTATACCTTTAAAGCATGAGACCAACAACCCTCAAGAATGAAGACAAGGGAAAGGGCGTTCAAGCCTCACCCTCAGACAAATATTTTCAGACAATGTTAGGTAATCTCCAATTTAAGCCACAATCTTTAGTAAAACAAATTGGTCTGGATAGAATAAGTTTTGGAAAATATAACTTAATATTTTTTCCACCCTCAAATATGTGATTTAGAGTTTTACCAAATTGCGTCATAGATAGACCACATAGATGTTTGATTGATAATTTATAGATTGCATATGATAAAAAAGATACTAAATATTTTATTGCAGATATTAATGCTTTATGTCAATATTTTACAAACAAAATCAAGAAAAAAAGATTTAAGTATTACGTTGTTATACATGGAAAAATAAATTGTGTTTTTCAGACATGGTTAGAAGTAGTAGACTCTGTTAATAATTTGGAAAACTCCCTCTTCAAAGTTTTTAATGATTTTATTGAAGCATTAGACTATCCACGAGGTATATTAGGACCAAATTACTATATTTCTCCATCACTCCGAGAAAACCCCACAATACAATATCCAAAAAGACACAGATAAAATAATTTTCTTTGATCATTTCTCTTCAATGACTAAAGCCTTCAAAAGGCTTTCCAGAAGAATGAAATTTTGATACAAGAAAAAACAAGACTAATGGAGCAAGTGAAGGTACTAGAACATAGAATACAGGTATTAAAGTCTGAATTGCTACAATCCTAGACGCAAGTTATTTCACAATAAGACCAAGAAATGAGTTCTCTATCTCAAAAAAAAATAGATAAGACGGGTGTACATTCCCCAATAAATGTAACAAAATCCACTGTATCGGATAGAGATACAGCTAGTCCAATTCAAATGGTAGCCGGTAAAGACTTATCAAATCTATTTATGTCTATCACTTTTCCAAAAAGTGAAGATGAAGGATCATCAAGATCATCAAGGCGAAGATTACCTAGAACATTGACACAAGAAGAAGCATTAAAAAAAGAGAGGTATAAGTTCAAAAAAAAGAAAAAAAATGAGAAAATCGAAGACATAATTAAACAGACACTAGAAAAATTCTTTCAAGAAAAAGAAAAGCAAGACAAACATTTGGTTGAGAATCCTAGTCCAGAAATATCAGGAGATGAAGATAATAACGAAGATGAAAACTTAAACTATCAAGATGCTCAAGACCCACATGATGATTCATGAATGAGTTTCGATTCAATAGCTCTATCGAATCTTGTTACGTAGAAATAAACAGGAGAATTAATCTTGATATGTATATGTCACGACCAATCTCCCTTCATAAGACGTTGTGACGGTACCTAGTCGATACGACTAGGTAAGCCTAATAGAATCGAAATAACGGAAGTAAAGAAATAATTACAACTAGCTTCAATAGATATAATATACTGATAAGGATGCCACTCGGCATGTACAAGTAAACCAGCCATCAAATATACACAACACTCCCAAAACATGGTAAATCACGATTCACAAACTCTAAGAAATTCTGTCTAACTATCTCCTATACATGGTGTCTAAAGGAAATAAGGAAAACAACATAAGGGGTAGAGGGGGACTCCGAGGATCTGCGGGCGCGGGTAGATATACCTTGAAGTCTCCGGTAAGCTGTTGTGGTTGTACTAATGATGAGGCAGATAAGATATACCAGGATCTGCACACGAAAAACATGTGCAGGAAGGGCATGAGTACACCACAATGGTATCCAGTAAGTGCTAAGTCTAACCTCGGTCGAGTAGTGACGAGGTTATTTTAGAGCCCTACCAGAACATAAATATATAATAAAGCAAAGCAAAAAGTAATATCGCAGTAATAAACACTGAAATGTAACAAGGAAAAGATCATGGAAAATCAACAGCTCAAAACACAACAGTTCAATAGTAGATCTCCCGAGATACCGTCTTGTAGTCCCAAACGTAAATGTGCAGGGGGATCTCCCGGAATACCGTTCCGTAGTCCCAAATTAAATATGCGAGACATGGGGGATCTCTTGGAATACCGTTCCGTAGCCTCAAAGTAAATATGCATCCAAACAACAAGATTCAATAGTCATGGCATGTAGTCCTACAATTTATCCTGAGTACAAGTTAGGATAAGCAAGTAAACAACTAAACATGTTCCACGTAGTTCAAGTAAACAGTTAAGGCAAATATGCATTCTTTTCTATTCTAACAGAATACTACACAAGCTAATAAGTCCAAATAAGAGGAAAAACAAGTTACTTTTTAAGGAAAATCAGGTTTTACAACAAATAATCCATGTACGTACTCATCATCTCACGTACACGGTCCTCATATAATAAAAATAGTACCAATCATAAGGGGAGTTTCCCCCACACAAGGTTAGGCAAACCACTTACCTCGAACCAAGCTCAAATCAATCTGAAACTATGCTCTTTCCATGAATATCCAACTTCGGATGGCCCAAATCTAGCAAAAACCATATACATAACATAAATATAACTACAAGAAACTAATCTAGCAAACAGAATCAAAGTTAAAGCAAGAAATTGGAAAATCTCTCAAAAAGCCTCCCCGGGCCCACGTCTCAAAATCGAGTAAATATTACCAAATACGAACACCCATTCACTCACGAGTTCACTCGTACTGATATCTCTCAAATCAAATATAGAAATCTTGATCAAAATCCAAAAATTCGGCCTAAGAACTTTTCTCAACTTTTTTCCCAATTTTGACCAAAAATTCGAAATTAAATGATGAATTCTAGCATAGATTAGTGGGATATAACCATAAAGGAGTTAATATTCGTTACCCAATGACTCCCTCTAGAAATCTCTCCAAATTTTTCCTACCTCCGAGCTCCCAATTGAATTTTTGTGATATGAACTCAAACCTTCGAAATTCCCCTTTTCTACCCAGCGATTATCGCTTCTGCCACCCCAGAACCATATATGCAGTCCCGCTTCTGCGGCTAGGACTCCACATCTGCGAGTCTTCAGTAAACTCCATAGCCCGCACCTGCGCGCCTATGTGTGCATCAAAGGATGCGCTTCTGCAGCTAATCGTCTACTTCTACGGAGCCTTGGATCCATCTCACCTCCGCATCTGCGACTACCCTTTTGCAGATGTGGCTCGCTCGTCGCATCTGCGACCATAGACTCTTATGCCCATGCGATCCCAGCCTTACTTCTGCAAGGCCGCACTTGCGGACCTCCCATCGCAAGTGCGAAAGACACAAGAACCAGCAACTCGAAAAATTCTCCTAAGTCCATTTTTCATCCGTTAAGCACCCGAGGCCCTTGGGACCTCAACCAAACATACCAAACAATCCTAAAACACTATACGAACTTAGTCGAGTCTTTAAACCACATCGAACAACATCAAAAACACACATTACAGGCAAGTCAAATCTCGTCCGAATGACCTCAAGTTTTACAAAAAAGTAAAAAATGACACTACGAACCTAATCCAAACTTCCGGAACTACATTCCGAATCTGATATCAAAATTTCCACTGCCGACCAAAATCGCCAAAATTCCAATTTTTGTCAATTCAAGTCTAATTATACTATGGACCTCCAAATCACATTTCGGACGCGCTCCTAAGTCCAAAATCACCTAACAGAGCTAACGGAACCATAAAAAGTCA
Organism: Nicotiana knightiana; assembly: GCA_005239525.1. Lineage (NCBI taxonomy): Eukaryota > Viridiplantae > Streptophyta > Magnoliopsida > Solanales > Solanaceae > Nicotiana > Nicotiana knightiana. The sequence goes on from ML398043.1 coordinate 9,359, forward strand.
TATCCGAGGTCGTTTACACCCAAGTCGACATCCGGTCGACTTTTCCAACTTAAGCTTCCATTTAAGAGACTAAGTGTCTCAATTCACTCCAGAAACCAAAATGAACCCTCCCGACAAGACACAATTGCAGGAAAAGATACGGGGGAAGCAGTTATTAGGGGATCGGGGCTTAATCTCTCAAAATGACCGTCCGGGTAGTTACATCCCCCCTCCTCTTATAACAAGCGTTCGTCATCAAACGAGCATAGAGACATATCTAAACCTGTGAAAAGATGAAGATAACGGCTGCACATATCCCACTCGGTCTCCAAGTCGCCTCCTCGACCGGTTGACCCCTCTACTGAACCTTTACTGAAGCAATGCTCTTTGACCTTAGCTTTCTCACCTTCTTGTCCAAGATAGCCACTAGCTCCTCAACATAAGATAGATCCTTGTCCAACTAGACTGAACTGAAATCCAATACATAAGCCAGATCACCGTGATACTTTCAGAGCAAAGAAACGTGGAATACCGGATGAACTCCTACTAGGATGGGAGGTAGATAAATCTCATGGGAAACCTCCCCAACAAGCCGCAATATCTCAAAAGGACCTATGTACCTCGGGCTTAGCTTGCCCTTCTTCTCGAACCTCATGACGCCCTTCATAGGTGATATTCGAAGCAAGACTCGCTCTCTAAAAATGAACGCTAAATCACAAACCTTCTGGTCCGCATAACTCTTCTATCTGGACCGGACTATGCGAAGATTATCCTGAATCACCTTCACCTTATCCAAGGCATCCTGGACCAAGTCTGTACCCGATAATCGGGCCTCGCCTGGCTCGAACCAACCCACTAGGGACCAACACCGCCTACCATATAGCGCCTCATATGGTGGCATCTAAATGCTAGACTGATAACTGTTGTTGTAGGCAATCTTCGCAAGTGGAAAGAACTGGTCCCATGTCCCTCCAAACTCTATCACACAAGCACGGAGCATATCCTCTAGAATCTGAGTCGTGCGCTCGGACTGGCTATCCGTCTGGGGGTGAAATGTAGTGCTCATCTCCACCCTAGTGCCCAAATTCTAATGTACAGCTCTCCAAAACAGTGATGTAAGTTGTGTGCCTTTGTCTAAAATTATGGAAACTGGGACACCATGAAGGCGAACAATCGCTCGGATGTAAATCTCAGCCAACCTCTCTGAAGACTGAGTAGTCATCACTGGAATGAAATGAGTTGACTTGGTGATAGCATCCTAGGAATCTCAAAAAGGGCCTTTAACAAGATGTCAAGCTAAAGTGTTGCCAAACAAGGTCATTAGACATCAAGCCAAGTAAAGAAGTTGTTAATTGGGAGGAAGAGCTTAAGGAAAGGATATGAGTTATAATATATGTGTTATTATTATTTATGTACCAAATTCATGTCCAAGAAGAGGTGGATTAGATCCCAAGAAACATCCTCTGAAGAAGGTCCAAATCAGCCTACCGTTGGACTAATTTGGCACCTAAAATGTGTCCAAACTTGCAGCCCATGAAGTCCTACATAAAGCCACGTTTTTTATAGCATAAAGAGGACTTACTTGATGTCCAAGAAGGGTACAATAGTCGTGCTAGATGTTGAGTCCAAGTTGGTGCCTAGTTGCTTGCAAATTTCCTTCAAGATTTCCAGATTTTCATGATTCGATCCAAGATTAGTTTGGGACATATTTCCATATATTAGGGGACTATATTTATTTCTTTCCTAGTTAGTTAAGGTTATTTTTTCCTTTTCCTAAGATTGTTGGAAGCACTTTCCAAGAATGACTTGGTTTTTGCTTCCTAGTATTTTCCTTTTCCTAAGGTAGTTGGACTTGCTGTCCAAAGTAGTTTAGGACTTTATTTCCTTATTTTTTAGGTACAATTTCGTGACCCCTCTCTATATAAAGGGTGTCTTCTTTGTTTTTAGACTTAGATTATTATATACAATATCAATAAAAATTTTGAGGTTTTTCTTGCACTCTTGTGTGTGGCTACTCTTGGATTTAATCTTACCACCTTCAAGACTAGGGGTCCGACAACTACTAAAGAAAATTAAGAAACACGCGGAAGCTAAAAGAAAAATAAAGAAACAAAAAAGACGAAAAACTAAAGATAGATTGAATTCCAGAAACTCTTCAAGAAAGAGTTTCTTGAATTCAAGAAGTCTATTGTTGGAGTTGAATCCTACCAACAACAATTAGCTAACAAAGAACTAATCGCCTTTGGTAGAGGCATAAAAACAAGAACTAGATTGTGAAACCCGACCCTTTAGAATAACAAGAACAACAATAAGCCTAAACTTATCACCTTTCTTGAATACCTAGAAATGATCTAGGATTTCTAAAAATTTAATCTTACCACCTTAAGTTGAGTCTTGAAGGTTGAAGAATAAATCCAAGAGTAGCCACACATAAGAGTGCAAGAAAAATCTCACAATTTTTATGATATTATATATAATAATCTAAGTCTAAAAACAAAGAAGACATCCTTTATATAGAGAGGGGTCACGAAATTGTATCTAAAAAATAAGGAAATAAAGTCATAAACTACTTTGGACAACAAGTCCAACTACCTTAGGAGAAGGAAAATACTAAAAAGCAAAAACCAAGTCATTCTTGGAAAGTACTTCCAACAATATTAAGAAAAGGAAAACATAACCTTAACTAACTAGGAAAGCAATAAATATAGTCCCCTAATATATGGAAATATGTCCCAAACCAATCTTGGATAGAATCATGAAAATCTTGAAATCTTGAAAGAAATTTACAAGCAACTAGGCACCAACTTGCAATCAACATCTATCACGACTATTGTACCCTTTTTGGACATCAAGTAAGTCCTCTTTATGATATAAAAACGTGGATTTATGTAGGACTTCATGGGCTGCAAGTTTGGACACATTTTAGGTGCCAAATTAGTCCAACGGTGGCCTGATTTGGACCTTCTTCAGAGGATGTTTATTGGGATCTAATCCACCTCTTCTTGGACATGAATATGGGACATAAAATAATTATAACACATATATTATAAATCATATCCTTTCCTTAAGCTCTTCCTCCCAATTAATAACTTCTTTACTTACAGTTGATGTCTAATGACCTTGCTTGGTAACACTTTAGCTTGGAATCTTGTTAAAGGCCCTATTTGAGATTCCAAAGCTTCATTCTTGTCCTTGAATAGATTTGAGCTTCCTAGGATGCTATCATTCCCCTCTTCTTGAAGAAAATTCGTCCTCGAATTTCGACCTTGCAAGTAAAATAAAACATGCACTAGTAATGACATCCACGCGGGAGTCATCACTTGGTCAGCCGATCCACATTCACCCAAATAGCGTCGAACTTCCTCGAAGTCCTTGGGAGAGAACCTACGAAATCCACGGTGATCCGCTCCCACTTCCACTATGGGATCTCTAACCTCTAAAGCAAACCACTCGGTCTCTGATGTTCATACTTAACCTGCTGACAGTTGAGACAACTAGCCACAAACCCAACTATATCCTTCTTCATCCTCCTCCATCAATAGTGCTGTCTCAAATCCGTGTACATCTTTGCGGCATCCGGATGGATGGAATAACACGAGCTGTGGGCCTCCTCAAGAATCAACCTTCAAAACCCATCCACATTGGGCACACATACCCGGCCCTGCATCCTCATCCCGCCATCATCACCAATAGTCACATCTCTAGCATCACCTTGCTGAATCCTGTCCTGAAGGACGAGTAGATGAGGGTCATCATACTGACGCACCCTGATATAGTCATAGAGAGAAGATCGAGAGACTACGCTAGCCAACACTCGGCTCGGCTCTAAAATATCCGGTCTCACAAACTGGTTGGCTAAAGCCTAAACATCTAATGCTAAGGGCCTCTCTACTCCTGGAAGATATACCAAAATCCCAAAACTCTCCGCCCGAAGACTCAAAGCATTAGCCACTACATTGGTCTTCCCCGAGTGGTACAAAATGGTGATGTCATAATCCTTAACTAGCTCCAACCACCTCCGCTGACGCAAATTAAGGTCCTTTTGCTTGAACATGTGCTGCAAACTCCGGTGATCAGTGAAGATCTCACAAGGAATAGCTTTTGAGAGATCTCCTCACACTCCTCTGTCCACCTGAACGGAGCACCCTTCTGGGTCAGCCTGGTCATAGGTGCTGCAATAGCTGAAAATTCCTCTACAAAGCGATCGTAATACCTCGCCAAACAAAGAAAACTACGAATCACCGTAGCTGATGATGATCTAGGCCAACTCTGCACTGCCTCCACCTTCTTCGGATCTACCTTGATCCCATCACTCGATATTACGTGACCCAAGAATGCCACTTAGTCTAGCCAAAACTCACACTTAGAAAATTTTGCATACAACCTGTTCTCCCTCAAAGTTTAAAACATAGTCCTGAGGTGCTGCCTATGATCTTCCCGAGTCCGGGAATACACTAGGATGTAGTCAATAAACGCAATGACAACGGAGTCAATATAAGGCCGAAATACATTGTGCATCAAATTCATAAAGGCTGCTGGGGAATTGGTCAGCCCAAAAGACATGACAAGAAACTCATAGTGACCATATCTGGTCCTGAAAGCAGTCTTCGGGATATCCGACTCCCGAATCTTAACGAATGATAGCCTGTATGCAAGTCAATCTTGGAAAACACCCTGGCACCCTGTAACTGATCAAATAAATCATCAATGCGAGGCAATGGATACCTGTTCTTCACTATAACCTTGCTCAGCTGGCGATAATCAATACACATACGCATAGAACCATCATTTTTCTTCACAAATAAGGCTGGAGCACCCCAAGGTGACATATTGGTCCAAATGAAGCCCTTATCAAGCAACTCCTGCAACTGCTCCTTCAACTCCTTCAACCCAGGAGGAGCAATACAGTAAGGAGGAATAGAGATGGGTTGAGTGCCCGGCAATAAATCAATGCCAAAATCAATATCTCTGTTGGGCGGCATGCCCAGAATATCAGTTGGAAACACATCATGGAAGTCCCTCGCTACTGGGACTGACTCAACTGTAGGGGTGTCAATACTGACATCTCTAACATAAGCTACATACGCATCACACCCCTTCTCAACCATTAGCTAAGATTTAAGAAATGAAATAAGCATGTGGGGAGTATACTCTAAGGTATCTCTTGACTCTAATCACGGTAAGCCTGTCATAGCCAGCCTCACGGTCATAGAGTGACAATAAGGAATAGCAAAATGGGGCAACAACCAGTCCATGCCCAAGATAACATCAAAATCTACCATGCTGAGTAATAATAAATCGGCTCTGGTCTGAAAACTACTAAGAGCAATCAAACACGACCGATATACGCGGTCCTCAACAAGAGAATCTCCCACGGGAGTAGATACATAAACTGGGAACTCAAAGAATCCCGAGATACCCCCAAATTTGGAGCAAACTAAGAGGACACATAGGAATACGTAGAGCCTGGGTCAAATAATACCGATGTATCCCTATGACAGACTGGAACAATACATCTGATGAAAGAGTTGGAAGAAACTGCCTCTGAACGAGCTCGAAGGGCATAATACCTGGCCTAGCCTCCTCCTCTAGGGCGACTTTGACCTCCCCGACCTCCACCTCGAGCTGGCTGAGTAGGTGGGGCGACAACTGGTGCTAGAAGTATGGTCGGAGGACCCGATAGAGCGCGTGGTGGCTGAGAAGTCTATGGAGGTGCACCCCTCCTAAATCTGGGGAAATCCTTCACCATATGACGAGTATCACCACACTCAAACACCCCCTCGAAGGACGCGATGGCTGTGACTTGCTTGAGCCTAGCCTGCTGGACTAACTGCTAATAGCACCCCGAGCAGGAGGCACACTGGATACTAGTGGTACATAATAAGGCTCCTGAGGCCTGGAATAAGCTGGAACACCACTGGTGACTGGAAGATCTGAATGAATAGGGTGACTTACAAAACTCTACCATGGCTAGCTGCTGGGGCACGAGCTCCAGAGTAATGACCAGTCTCTAGAGACCTCTTGGCCTCTCTCTCCTCTCTGTTTTGGGCAAGCATGCCCTCAACTCTTCTGGAAAAAACTCGCGACATGCTGATAAGAGATGTCCATCTCCAACTCTCTGGCCATACTGGTCCTGATACTGGGGTGGAGTCCCTCGATGAAGCGACGAACCCTCTCTCGAACTGTTGCAACCAAATCACGTGAATGTCGAGCCAACTCACTGAAACAGACTGCTTACTCCGACAGAGCCACAGAACCCTAGCGTAGCTGCTCAAACTCTGCGCGCCAAGCAGCCCTGAGGTTCTGAGATACATACTCACGCAAAAAAATATATGATAACTGAGTCCAATTGAGTGAGGTTGCCTCGTCCGGAATGCTCAGCTCATAGGCACTCCACTACTGATAGGTTGTTCCTCTTAACTAGAAAATGGTAAAAGAAACACCACTCCTCTCCGCTATGCCCATAGTGCGGAGGATACGATGACACTCCTATAGAAAACCATGAGCATCCTCGGAAGCTTATCCGATGAAATTAGGTGGGTGTAACTTCTTGTACCTCTCAAGTCTAAGCTGCTCTATCTCAGAAGCAGCTACCCTGGTCTCATGCTGAACCGAAGCCACTGGTGGCATAGGAATAAACTTTGGGGCCTAATCAACCTGTACCCTCTGCTTAGGAGTACGTGTTGAGGGAGTCTGTGCCCCTCCCCTGGCCTGAGATGTGGCGGGAGCTAGTGGAATCAGTCCAGCCTCAGCTAATGTGGTGAACATGCTCATGAACTGAGCTAAAGTCTCCTGGAGGGCTAAAGCAGCAATAGGAACCTCCGGTGTCTGTCCTCCAACTAGATTTGCTGGGGGATCCTCTGTCGTAGCTCACCCAGGTGCTTTAGCTACACTGCATGGTCGTCCTCTACCCCAGCCCTGGCCTCTGGCGGCTCTGGCAGGGGGCTCGGGTGCATGATCGTCGGATCTCCCGGTACGGGTCCTTACCATCTTTGAGAAAGAATATAATAAAGAATTTTAGAATTTGATGTCAATAACACGCACGACAAGGAAATCTAAGAAGTATGATTGTTCTTAACATTTACATAGCCTCCGAACATAAGTACAGAAGTCTCCGTACCGATCCGCGAGACTCTAATAAATCGACTTGTGAATCACGACACCTATGAACCCAAAGATCTGATACCAATTTGTCACGAACCATTTCTTCCTCCGTAAGACGTTGTGATGGCACCTAGTCGCTACGACTAGGTAAGCCTAATAAAATCAAAATAACGGAAATAAATCAATAATTACAACTAGCTTCAATAGATATAATATATTGATAAGGATGCCACTCGGCATGTACAAGTAAACCATCAATCGAATATACACAACACTCCCAAAACCCGGTAAATCCCGAGTCACAAACTCTAAGAAATTTTGTCTAACTGTCTCCTATACATAGTGTCTAAAGGAAATAAAGAAGGAAAACAACATAAGGGATAGAGGGCGACTCCGAGGATCTGTGGGCGCGGGCAGATATACCTTGAAGTCTCCGGTAAGCTGATGTTGTTGTACTAATGATGAAGCGGATAAGATGTACCTGGATCTGCACATGAAAAACATCTGCAGGAAGGGCATGAGTACACCACAATGGTACCTAGAAAGTGTCAAGCCTAACCTCGGTCGAGTAGTGATAAGGTCAGGTCAGGGTCATACCGGAACATAAATATATAATAAAGCAAAGCAAAAGTAATATCGCAGTTATAAATATTGAAATGTAAAAAGGAAAGGATCATGGAAAATAAACAGCTCAGAACACAACAGTTCAACAGGGGATCTCCCAAAATACCGCTCATAGTCCCAAATGTAAATGTGCAGGGGGATCTCCCGAAATACCGTTTCCTAGTCCCAAAGTAAATATGCGAGACAGGGAGGATCTCTCGGAATACCGTTCTGTAGTCCTAAATTAAATATACACTACAAAGGGATCTCGTAGATTACCGTTTCGTAGTCCCAAAGTAAATATGCAGCCAAAAAACAAGATTCAATAATCATGGCATGGAGTCCTATAACTTATCCTAAGTACAATTTAGGAAAAGCAAGTAAAATCACTAAACATGTTGCACGTAGTTCAAGTAAACAGTTAAGGCAAATATGCATGCTTTTCTATTCTAACAGAATGCTACACAAGCTAATAAGTCCAAATAAGAGGAAAGACAAGTTACTTTTTAAGGAAAATCGGGTTTTATAACAAATAGCCTATGTACGTACTCGTCACCTCGCATACACAGCGCTCATATAACAACAATAATACCAATCTTAAGGGGAGTTTCCCCCACACAAGGTTAGGCAAGCCACTTACCTCGAACTAAGCTCAAATCAATCAGAAATTATGCTCTTTCCACGAATATCCGGCTCTGAAAAGCTAAAATCTAGCCAAAACCAATTACATGACATAAATATAACTACAAGAAACTAATCTAGAGAACGGATCAAAGTTAAAGCAAGAAATTGGAAAATCACCCAAAAAGTCTCCCCCTCCCCCATCGGGCCCACGTCTCGGAATTGAGTAAAAATTACCAAATACGAACACCCATTCACTCACGAGATCACTCGTACCAAAATTACTGAAATCCGATACAGAAATCTTGATCAAGACCCCAAAATTCGGCCTAAGAACTTTTCTCAAATTTTCACCCCAAATCCCAAATTAAATGATGAATTCAAGCGTAGATTAGTGGAATTTAACCATAAAGGAGTTAAGATTAGTTACCCAATGACTCCCTCTGAAAATCTCTCAAAATTTGGCTTCGTTCGAGCTCCCAATTGAATTTTTGTGATATGAACTCAAACCCTCAAAATTCCCCTTTTCTGCCCAGCGATCATCGCTTCTGCGACCCCAGGACCGCATCTGCAGCCCTGCTTCTACGGCTAGGACTCTGCATCTGCGAATCTTCATTAAACTCCATAGTCCGCACCTGGCGCCTATGCCCGCATCTGCGGATGCGCTTCTGCGGCTAATCATCCGCTTCTGTGGAGCCTTGGATCCTTCTCACCTCTACATCTGCGACTACCCTTCCGCTGATGCGGCTTGCTCGTCGCATATGCGACCGCAGACTCCCAAGACCAATGGCGCACATGCAATCCCAGCCTCGCTTTCGTGGGGCTGCACTTGCGGACCTCCCACCGGAGGTGCGAAAGACACTAGAACCAGCAACTCAGCAAGTTGTCCTAAGTCCATCTTTCATTCGTTAAGCACCGAAATGCACCCGAGGCACTCGGAACCTCAACCAAACATACCAAACAATCCCAAAACACCATTCAAACTTAGTCGAGCCTTCAAACCACATTGAAAAACATCAAAAACATGCATTACACACGGATTCAAGCCTAGTGAACTTTGAAATTTCTAAACTCCACAAACGGCATTGAAACATATCAAATCTCGTCCGAATGACCTCAAGTTTTACACACAAGTCAAAAGTGACACTACGAACCTATTTCCAACTTCCGGAATTCCATTTCGAATTCCATATCAAAATTTCCACTTTCGACCAAAATTTCAGTTTTCGCTAATTCAAGCCTAATTCTACTACGGACCTCCAAATTACATTCTGGACGCGTTCCTTAGTCCAAAATCACCTAATGGGGCTAACTGAATGTAACGACCCGGCTGGTCATTCCAAGAGTTTTGCTCTATTTTTCCCATTTCTGCTTCATTCTTGTTTGGTTCAGCTCTTTTGTGTTGCATTGGGTTGATTGGTTCGGGTTCAGAATGGTTACAGAGAGAAATGAGACACTTAGTCTATTTAATTGGTGACTTAGTTGGAAAAGCCAACCGGAAGTTGACTCATAGGTAAATGGTCTCGGAATGTGGTTTTTGTGGCTCGGATAGCATCATTAGGTGATTTGGAACTTAGGAGTGTGTTCAGAATGTCATACGGAGGTCCGGAGTAGAATTACGCTTGAATTGGCAAAATTGGACTTTTGGCGATTTTCGGTCGGCAGTGGAAAATTAGCTATCGGGGTCGGAATGGAATTCCGAAAGTTAGATCAGGTCCGTGGTGTCATTTAGGATGTGTATGCAAATTTTCAGGTCATTCGAACGTGGTTTGAGTGGTTTCAGCATCGTTGGCGAATTTCGAAAGTTTAGAAATCCTTAGGCTTGAATTTGGATTTGATTTGGTGTTTTGATGTTATTTTGAGCATTCCGAGGGTTCGACTAGGTTGGTATATAGATATATGACTTGTTGGTACTTTTTGATGAGGCCCTGAGGGGCTCGGGATTTATTTCGGATGATTTTTGAAGGTTGGAAGTTGGAAAAATGCATCAAATGGTTGCTGGTGCAGGCCTTCTAGTGTGGCCGCACCTGCAGACGGGAAGCCGCAGGTGCAGAATATCTTGCGCAGATGCGGAAAAGTGGAACCTGGCCTGGAAGCTCAGGTGCAGAAGTTAGATCGCACCTGCGGGTCTGCAGGTACGTGTTGAGGACCGCAAATGCGGAATTTTGGTTTAAGAAAAATTCCGCACCTACGAGGGATTTTTCGCAGGTGCGGCACCGCAGGTGAGCGTATGGGGTTGCAGGTGCGAGATTGCTGGGCAGAACCTATATAAGGTTGCCTTCGCGAATTTTCACTCATTTCTTCACCATTTTTGACGGATTTTGGAGCTTTGAGCTGGGATTTCAAGGGGGAATCAAGTGTATTCAGTGAGGTAAGCTACATGGACCTTGTATCTTGTGTTAGGTTGATTATTCCATTGTTTAATCATGTTTTAGTGGAGAAATTTGGAAGATTAGGGCTTGAAATTTGGAAGTATAAATTGGGGATTTGAGGGGCCATTTGGGGTCCGGTTTTGATGTATTTGGTATGCATGAACTCGTGAGAGCGTAAGGATTCTAGTTTTGTCATTTTTATCGGAATCCAAGACGTGGGCCCGAGGGTCGGGTTTGACCAATTTTGGGATTTTTGATGTAAATTGGATTAGATTCGGAGCGCGTTGAGGCCGAATCGAGGGGAAAAGGCATCGCGAAGTAGTTTTCTTCTGGTTTGAGGTAAGTAACGAACGTAAATCTAGACCTGAGGGTATGAAACTCTGGTATTTCATATTGTTTTGATAAATGAGGTGACACACATGCTAGGTGACGGGCGTGTAGGCATGCACCTGTAGGGATTGTGACTTGGTCCGTCCCGTGGTGACTATTAAGTCGCGTATTTGATTTGAAATCATATGATATTCCGTATTTTAGAGGTTTATATTGTATTTCTTGGTTGTATGTCATGTTTGGGGCCTTGTGTCGACCTGTTTGGACCCTTAGGGATGTTTTACTACTATTCTCACACTGTTTTGATACAAAATATGATCTCAGTCACGATTTATACATGCTTATTGTTCATTCATGTTTATCACCCTATTTTCAAACAAATGAAAGAATTTTTGGTTGAATCCCTGGGATTTGTGGTGAGTTGCCCGATTGGCTTGTGGGGGTGATGACTGAACGAGGCCGAGAGCTGGATTTGTAAGGATAGAGATGGATCGGGATGGGGATGCACGCCGCAGCGATATAGCGCTAGCGCTGAAGGAGCCCCTCTGGAGTCTGTACACCCCTAGTGAGCGCAGTCGACTATTCATCCAGCCTAGTGTGTCACCTTGGGGTGCACCGGTGTTGTTCGTGAAGAAGAAGGATGGTTCCATGAGAATGCGTATTGACTATAGACAGCTGAATAAGGTTACAGTCAAGAATAAATATCCTCTTCCTCACATGGATGATTTGTTTGACCAGCTTCAGAGAGTTAGGGTGTTCTCTAAGATTGACTTGAGATCCGGGTACCATCAGCTGAAGATTCGAGATTCAGATGTTTCCAAGACGGCTTTCAGGACCCGTTATGGCCACTATGAGTTCATGGTGATGTCTTTTGGGATGACCAATGCCCCAGCAGCGTTCATGCATTTGATGAATAGAGTATTTCAGCCATATTTGGATTCCTTTGTTATTGTGTTCATTGACGAAATCCTGGTGTATTCTCGTAGCCAGGAGGAGCATGCTCAGCATTTGAGGGTTGTATTGTAGAGATTGAGGAAGGAGAAACTTTATGCAAAGTTCTCCAAGTGTGAGTTCTGGCTTGGCTCTTTAGCTTTTTTGGGGCACGTGGTCTCCAGCGAGGGTATTCAGGTTGATCCGCAGAAGATAGAGGCGGTGGAGAGTTGGCCCAGACCATCCTCAGCTACAGAGTTTAGGAGCTTCCTTTGTTTGGCGTGATATTACCATCGCTTTGTGGATGGGTTTTCTTCTATTGCTTCACCCTTGACCAAATTGACTCAAAAGGGTGCTCTGTTCAGGTTGTAGGACGAGTGTGGGAGAGCTTCCAGAAGCTCAAGACTGCTTTGACCTCAGCTCCAATGTTAGTATTGCCATCAGCTTCAAGTTCTTATACAGTGTATTGTGATGCCTCGAGGATAGGCATTGGTTATGTTTTGATGTAGGAGGGTAGGGAGATTGCCTACGCCTCTCGCTAGTTGAATACCCATGAGAGGAATTACCCAGTGCATGATCTTGAGCTAGCAGCCATTGTTCACGCCTTGAAGATCTGGCGTGATTATTTGTATAGGTTTCATTGTGAGGTTTTTACTGATCACCGTAGCATGCAACACTTGTTTAGAAAGAAGCTGAATTTGCGTCAGAGAATATGGTTGGAGCTTCTCAAGGACTATGATATCACTATTCTATACCATCCGCGAAAGGCCAATGTAGTGGCCGATGCCTTGAGTCGTAGAGCAGAGAGTTTGGGGAATCTAGCATATCTTCCCGCAGCTGATCCATTGTTCCTTCAACCGTCGATTACTGTACTAACAGGTCTCCCTAGCTGAAAATTAAGTTTAAAAAAACAGATATCAAACAATAGATTTAACCTGCAACCTCAAACTAGTACACCAAACTGCTCATTACCTCAACACATATATATCCATTTTTGTTGAATACTCCACGACCCACTACTCTTGGCCTCTTAAATGCAGTAAGAGCATCTATGTTTCTTGCCTGAGATTGTTGCACATTTGAAACCTGAGAATGCTGGACATATGAAACTTGAGATTGTTGCACATCTGAGTTTTGTGAGTTGTGCACCATGTTGCTATTGCTTCTGTAACGACCCGACCGGTCGTTCTGAGAGTTTAGCCTCGTTCCCCTATCTTTGTCTTCTTATGTGTTGTTAAGCTCTATCATGTTGTGTTAGGTTGGTTGGCCCTGGTTCGGAGCGGTTGTGGAGAGAAATGAGACTAAGCTAAGTTGGTGAATTAGTTGAAAAAGTCAATCGGAATTTGACTTATAGATAAACGATCTCATAATGTGGTTTTTATATCTTGGATAGATTCGTTAGGTGATTTGGGACTTAGGAGTGTATTCGGAATGTTATTCGGAGGTCCGTGGTAGAACTAGGCTTGAATTGGCGAAATTGGTTTTTTTGGCAATTTCTGCTCGGGAGCAGAAAATCAGCTATTGAGGTCGGAATAGAATTCTGGAAATTGGAGTAGGTCTGTAGCGTCATTTTTGACGTGTGTACAAAATTTTAGGTCATTCGAAGGTCATTTGATAGGTTTCGACGTTATTTGTGGAATTTAGAAGTTTCTAAGTTCTTAGGCTTGAATCCGAGGTAGATTTGGTGTTTCAGTGTTGATTTGAGTGGTTCGAAGGCTCGACTAATTTTGAATGAGGTTATGAGAATAGTCACATAAATCACAACGTAAGACTCACGGGCATGCTTGACTCCAACGAATAGATGTTCCAACTACGACTAGTCAACTATAAGTCTAGATGACGCTAATTATAGTCAATTAAGCAAGCTAGGAAGAAAATATAGCATGATGATAAGAGAAGTAGAATATTCAGTTAAGTCAAGTAAGTTCAAATAGCCAACGAAGGAATCCAAAAACAAGTAATTCTAATTTAAACAGGAAGGGATGAAATTAAAAACCAAGGATTCAAATTTAACAATTACAAAACATACACAGGTAATATAAGAACCTACGAATCCTAAAACGCCAATCCAATTTCAAATAAGTTTGAGTACACACTCGTCACCTCGCATACTTGGACTACAATCAACAAGCAAGACTCAATCCTAAAGGGTAGTTCCCTCACACAAGGTTAGGCAAGATACTTACCTCAAAGACGACAACCCGGTACTCCAAAGTGAAATTCTCGGGCGAAAAAGACCTCCGGACGGCTCAAAAATCAACTAAAACAACTTCAAAATACACATAACACGTATAAGGAACTATTCTGAATAATAAAGTTTCAAACTTTACAAAATTATGAAAATCGACCCAAAAGTCGACCCCCGGGCCCGCACCTTGGAACCCGAAATTTTTATAAATTCCACTTACCCATTCCGATACGAGTTCACCCATACTAAATTTATCCAATTCCGATAACATTTGGTCTTTCAAATCATGATTTTACATTTTAGAAGTTTTCTTTCAAAACCCACAATTTCCTCAACCCAAAACATAAATTAATGATAAAAACAAGAACTAATTCATGAAATATAATTAATTATAGTGGAAGAACACTTACCCATTAGATTTATGTGATAAACCCTCAAAGAATCGCCAAAAACCGAGTTCTAGAAGTCAAAATATGTCAAAAATGGTGAAACCCCGATTTTTGGTAAACTTATATTCTGCCCAAGTGCTTTATTCATCGTGATGGCAGAAAAAGACACGCGATCGCGTTGAATGAAATGGTTACTGGCTTAAAATGCTCTACGCGATCACGGAATAACTTATGCGATCGCGTATAAGGAGTAGGTTATCTTCTGTGATCGCGAATGCAGTTATGCAAACGCGAAGAGGAAAAAGGAAGGCAGCCCGAATTGTACTACGTGATCGCGAAGATGCTTACGCGAACACGGAAGGGAAAAAGGTGCAGCTACGCGATCGCGAAGAGGAAATTTTGGGCGACCAGCAAAGACACATCGTGATCGCGAAGAAAGCACTGCGATCGCGATGAAGGACTTCAGACACCAGAAGACAGCAGTTCAAAGTTGGAAGAAAATGACTCGTAGCCTATCTGAAACACACCCGAGGCCCCGGGGACCCCGTCAAATCACACAAACAAGCCATGTAAACTACCACGTACTCGCTCGAGGTTTCAAACCATATAAAACAACACTAAAACGATGAATTAAACCAAAAAACAATGAAATTCCTCAAAACTTCTTTAAACATCAAATTTTGCAATTAAGGTTCGAATCACATCTAATGAAGTCCGTTTCTTGCCAAACTTTACAGATATGACAAAAATATTATATTTAACATGTACCAGGCACCAGAACCAAGATACGGGCCTGATACCACAGGTTGCACATAGAATTTCATTTTCAAAATCTCTTATATTTTTCAGAAAACAATTTCTTTTAAAAATTCATTTCTAGGACATGGGACCTCGGAATTCGATTCCGCGCATACGCCCAAGTTCCATATTTTCCTACGGACCCCTCCGGGACCGTCAAATCACGGGTCCGGGTCCGGGTCCGTTTACAAAAAACATTGACCGAAGTCAACTTTATTCAAATTTCTAATACAAAATTATGATTTTTATCAGTTTTTCACATAAAGGCTTCCTGGCTACACGCCCGGGCTGCGTACGCGAATCGAGGTGAGATAGAAGGAGGTTTTCACGACCTTGGAACACAGAATTAGCTAGAAATATATGGGATGACCTTTTGGGTCATCACAATCTCCCCCTCTTAAACAAACTTTCGTCCTCGAACGTGCCAAGATTCACCTTGAACTCCTCCAATCACTGATGGTATACTTCCAACACATAGCTGCGGGTGATCCCACGTGACCCCAACCCATATAAGCCTGATGAAACAATCACAACTGCAATATAGCCTTCACATCAGCACCGATAAGCCTCATACCTCTACTTCTCACCCTCTACTCATTTACAACAGACCCGATTCTAAATCCATATCCGGCATTAGCCTCAACCAGCTGCATCAACTCATGACTACACCCATAAGGCATGACCACACAACATAGCACATTACACATAGGCTCAAATAACACTTTTGATCACAATAGCTGCCCGAAATCAACTCAACATTGGCAATTAGCCTCACATCTGAAAGAACTCTGTTCCAAACCCCATAATACTGATAATGATGCAATAAACATGAAGACTTCATTATTAAACACCCGAATCACCAAGCCACAACTAACACCACCAGGCACACATCCCACAAGCTAAAACTAATGGAGCACATAACGAGAATGACTGAATATGAATATAGAATCATATAAAGGAACTATCAAACAAGCCCATAGGCATCACTCTCTATCGATACTGACTCACCAAAAGCAATATAACAAGGGAAAAAAAGCAAAGCATATGAACAAATCACAAGGATCCGATCCTGAAATTTCTACCGCGGTACTCAGCCCGGTCCAAACATATCGAATCACAAATATCACGAGGACCTCGCCCTCAACTCAGAATCACATACCAAAAATATATCATACCAATTGAAATTCCTCCACTAATTCATCTCAGCTAATAAAATCATAACGCTAGCTGATCTCACATCTCGATGGAGTATCAAATCACAACTCGTAAACAAAATACTCAGGAAAATCACATAAAGCTTACCACGAAGAACAACAAGGACTCACTTCCAGTTTCACCACTATCAAGAATGAAATAAACAACGATAGACACGGGCTACTACTCATAGAATCTCCCAACAGGAGGAAACACAAAATAGAATGCAAAACATGGAACTCACTCATAAATGAAACAACAAATAAAGGAACTCGTCCCGACCAGCAGAACTATAATGGAATACAATTGGTGCCCCTCTGTAACACACCAAAACATACATGTGTGATAGTATCTTTCACAACGGCCTCCGGCCTACTATATGCAACACATTAGCGGGTCGGGCCTCCCCCTCTTAGGCGCCTCTACTCACCTGAATACCCTGCTACCACACACCTACCTGAATCCTGGGATAATCTCTCACCCTGTGGCTAACATCTCCACACTGGAAACAATCTCGCTGTCGACGTGGTTGTTGAGAACATACAATACGAATCCTCTGTGACCCCTGAGTACCTGAGACCCCCATACGAAGCTGGTAATGCAAACTAAACTGGTTGACCCACAAAACCTCTACCGTGTCGTACCTTGACTCCTATAATAAGGACCAGTGGATTTCTCCGGTCCACGAGGCCTCCCTGCCTCCCTGAACTCTCTCCCTCATCTCGTCTGTTCTCTTGCTCCCGGTCCCACATGCTCTCTAACCGGCGAGCGATCCCCACTACCTGCTGAAATGAGGTATCCTACTCTAAGTCTCGAGTCCCGCTGAACCGAATATCATGCCTCAGTCTCTCAAAAACTCTACGGACTCATATCCTAACTGAAGCAACCAAACGAGGTGTATATCTGGCCAACTCACTGAACCTAACGACATACTCCAATAGTGACATAGCGCCCTGACGCAACTGCTCAAACTCCGCGCGCCATACATCCCGAAGGAACTGAGGTGCAACCTCCCTCAAAACATCTCTGAAAGCTGAAAACATGCTAGTGAAGCTAACTCGGCCTGTTTAACCCAACTCATATGCCGCTATCACTGATCAACCCACTACTCTGAACCTGAGACGTGACAAAAGCAATCTCGCTCGTCTCCACAATACCCGAAGTACGAAGAATATAGTGACACTCATCAAAGAAACCCTGGACACCATCTGACGCCCATCCACTGAAAGATAGAAGGGTGGTACTTCCAGTACCTCTCAAGTCCAAGGTATTCTTCCTCCGCTGTTGCTAACCTAACCACGGCTGAACTGAAACCACATGTCATGTTGCCATGACAACTGGAACCTGACCAACATGATCACACTACTCTGGAGTGGAGACAGTGGGAGTCTGAACTCCTCCCCTGATCTGTGAAGAAACTGGGGCACTAGAATCAACCCTTCCTGAGTCAATGTACTAGTTATACTAAAAACTATGCTTAGGACTCCTGAAGTCCGGGGTAGTAACAGGTACCTCCAGTACTTGTTCCCTAACTAGAACTACTGGCGACTCCTCAACAGCTGTTATGGTAGGCATCTCAACTGCGGCACGTGCTCCTCGTTGGCCCCTCTCTCTAACCCTTGTGACACTTGCTTCGGGGTAACATCATCAAGAACCACCGTTCGTCTCCTCACCATCGACGAGAGAGAATGGAACGATAATTTCAAACTTCAAGATCAATAAACTCGCACGATAGAAATGAAAGAAGTGAAATTGTCCTAATAGTTTCGTAGCCTCTCGAAGATAAGTACAGACGACTCCATACCGATCCGCAAGACTCTACTCAACTCGCTTATGACTCGTAGCACCTATGAACCTAGAGCTCTGATACCAACTTGTCACGACCCAAGTTTCCCGTCGTTGGGTACCGTGATGGCACCTAGTCTTAGGGACTAGGTAAGCCTAACATTTAACCATAATAACAATAATAAAAGAACTTTAACATTCTCGATAATAGAAATCTTGACTGAGTCTACATTTTCCCCCAAAACCCGGTAAATACAAGTCATAAGCTCTATGAAATCTTTCTACCAAATCTAAATACAATTGTCTAGAAATAAGTAAGTACAGTTGAATTAAACAGGAAGGTGACTCCAAAACCTGCGAATGCAGCAACAGGTTACCTTGAGTCTCTTCAGCAATCATCCGCGCAACTACTAACAACCAAAACCTAGATCTGTGCAAACAAAAATGCACAAAAGTGTAGAATGAGCACACCACAACGGTACCCAGTAGTGAAGAGGACTAGTCAAGATACCACTGATATACAAAATAAATAACATGAACATAGAAATGACCGAACGTTACATCTATCTAAGACTTCACGGAATAATTTACATCAATGAAAATATAAAGCGGAAAGAAATTCCATAAATAAATCACGAAACAGCACAAAAATACACAGAAAGATGGACAGCAAAACAAGCCAAATCGAAAGGAAACACAACACAATAGAGAACACCAATAACTCAACTCCACGTTGGTTTGTTCACATCGGGCCTTAGCCATTAAAATCCATAACTGGTAGAAATCTTTAAACAACATTTCATGTGAAAAATTTTTACAAATAAAATCATTTTAGTATGGAAGAGTTTCCTTTGAAAACATACTTTCTCCAAAAGTAGATATAAGTATATTTAATAGAGAGAATTACGTAAAACATAGTTTCTTTCAAAATACGAAACTTCCCAATTATGCTTTTCCAATAAATGACTTCCAAATATCATTTTAGGCAAGGCTAGTGCTTTTCAAATATACCTTCGATGTAAAAGTCAATCAAGTATAATCATTTCAAAACCATTGCTTTTTCAATAATACTTTTCAATAACCTCCCTTGATCAAAATCTCCTCAGGATTTATCCACCGGAACTCAGCCCGTAACTCAGAAATTTCCATGCAGTACAGGAGGAATATCAAATCTTGCTAATAAATATAGTAAGAGATCAGTAGGAATATCCAAATTTAGAACAACGGATTAGAATTCAAAGACAAGTGCACGGCATCACCCTTCTTGCTTTACACTCATCCTTACCAAAACAAGTACACGGCATCACCCTTCGTGCTTTACTCTCATCCTTACCAAAACAAGTGCACGGCATCACCCTTCGTGCTTTTACTCTCATCCTCACAATAAATAAATAGATGCGGCACGGCATTATCCTTCGTGCTTTAATATCATAACATGGCACGACAATATCCTTCGTGGTTTAATATCATAACATGGCACGACATCACCCTTCGTGCTTTTACGCTCTCATCCTCACAATAAATGAATAAATACATGACATCCCCCTTCGTGCTTTACACTCTTCCTTACCCAAACAACATCAAGAAAAACAGTTTGGCAAGGAAAATCAACAATAAGAACCATAAACATCCCGGTAAGGGACTTACAATGAAAACAATACCATTGACAGCATAAACAGTAATAGAAACCGTAACATCCCGGAAAGGGAATCAACAAGGCACAAAACATCATCAACAACAGGAATAATAAGAGAAACCACACGATCCCGGCAAGGGAAATAGCTATAACCAATCTCACCTAAACAGTTAACTTCACAGAATAAACTCAACTTAAACAAAGGCGCAGTAATAGGAAACATCAAGGAAATACCAATAATATAAATGTCTAACACTTAGACCTAAGTGGCACATAGGGAATAGTCATAAAAATCATAACGTAAGACTCACGGGCATGCTTGACTCCAACGAATAGATGTTCCAACTACGACTAATCAACTATAAGGCTAAATGACACTAATTATAATCAATTAGGCAAGCTAGGAAGAAAAGAATGATGATAAGAGAAGTAGAATATTCAGTTAAGTCAAGTAAGGTCAATTAGCCAACGAAGGAATCTGAAAACAAGTAATTCTAATTTAAACAGGAATGGATGAAATTAAAAACCATGGATTCAAATGTAACAATTACAAATCATATCCTAAAAGCCCAATCCAATTGCAAATAAGTTCGAGTACACACTCATCACCTCTCATACTCGGACTACAATCAACAAGGAAGACTCAATCCTAAGGGGTACTTCCCCCACACAAGGCTAGGCAAGATACTTACCTCAAAGACGACAACCCGGTACTCCAATGTGAACTTCTCGGGCGAAAAGACCTCCGGACGGCTAAAAAATCAATTAAAACAACTTCAAAATACACATAACACGTGTAAGGAACTATTTCGAATAATAAAGTTTCAAACTTTACAAAATTATGAAAATCGACCCAAAAGTTGACCCCCGGGCCCGCAACTCGGAACCTGACAAATTTGTCAAATATCGATTACCCATTCCGATATAAGTTCACCCATACTAAATTTATCCAATTCCGATAACATTTGGTCTTTCAAATCATGATTTTACATTTTAGAAGTTTTCTTTCAAAACCCATAATTCCCTCAACCCAAAATACAAATTAAATGATAAAAACAATAACTAATTCATGAAATATAATTAATTATAGTGGAATAACACTTGCCCATTAGATTTGTGTGAAAACCCCTCAAAGAATCGCCCAAAACCGAGTTCTAGAAGTCAAAATATGTCAAAAATGGTGAAACCCCGATTTTTGGTAAACTTATATTCTCCCCAAGTGCTTTGTTCATCGCGATCGTGGAAAACGAGACGTGATCGCGTAGAAGGAAATGATTATTGACTTAAAATGCTCTACGTGATCGCGGAATAACTTATGTGATCGCATATAAAGAGTAGGTTATCTTCTGCGATCGCGAATGCAGTTATGCGAAGGTGAAGAGGAAAAAGAAAGGCTGCATGGATTGCACTACGCGATCGCGAAGATGCTCACGCGAACGCAGAAGGGAAAAAGCTAGAGCTACGCGATTGTGAAGGCCTTTACGCGATCTTGAAGAGGAAATTTTGGGCGACCAACAAAGACACATCGCGATCGCGAAGGAAGCACAGTGATCGCGATGAAGGACTTCAGAGACTAGAAGACAGCAGTTCAAAGTTGGAAGAAAATGGCCTGTAGCCCATCCGTAACACACCCGAGGCTCCCGGGACCCCGTCTAATCACACAAAAAAGTCATATAACCTAAACACGGACTCGCTCGAGGTTTCAAACCACATAAAACAACACTAAAACGATGAATTAAACCAAAAATCAATGAAATTCCTCAAAACTTCTTTAAACATCAAATTTTGCAATTAAGGTCCGAATCACATCTAATGAAGTCTATTTCTTGCCAAACTTTACATATATGACACAAATATTATATCGAACCTGTATCGGGCTCCAGAACCAAGATACGGACCCGATACCACAGGGTTCACATAGAATTTCATTTTCAAAATCTCTTATATTTTTCAGAAAATAATTTCTTTTAGAAATTCATTTTCGGACTTGGGACCTCGGAATTCGATTTCAGGCATACGCCCAAGTCGATATTTTCCTATGGACCCTCCAGGACCGTCAAATCACGGGTCCGGGTCCGTTTACCAAAAACGTTGACCGAAGTCAACTTTATTCAAATTTCTAATACAAAATTATAATTTTTATCAGTTTTTCATATAAAGGCTTCCCGGCTACACGCTCGGGCTACGCACTTGAATCAAGGTGAGATTGAAGGAGGTTTTCATGATCTCGGAACACAGAACTAGCTAGAATATACGGGATGACCTTTTGGGTCATCACAAAATTTGAGAAATTCTTTTGGGGATTTGAATGGCCATTTGATGTCGGATTTCGAGGAATTTGATATGGGTAGACTCGTGAGTGAATAAGGAATTTGATATGGGTGATGCACATGCCAAGTGACGGGCGTGCATGCGTGCACCGTGAGACTTGTGAGCTGGTTCATTCCATGGCACCATTTAGTAGTTCTTTCTTGTTGATATTTGTGCTTCTATCTATGTGATTAAAGTAAACGTGTTGGAAATCATGCTAGATATTATGTTAAGGCTTTACACCGATCCTGTTGAGACCTGAGCGGTCGTCTTAATGCAAACCATGCTAGAAATCTTGCAAGACATTATGTTAAGGCCTCACACGGATATTGCTAAGACCCGAGTGGTTATTTATTGTTGTCATCTCATGGGTTTCATTGATATTGTATACTTCGTCCTCTCATCGCATATCATGTTATGTCTCAGTCTCGGTAATTGTTGTTTTACACGTTATGTCACTGATTCGGGCTAGTTCATGCATTGTGAGCCCATGTGAGCGAGACTGGAGAGTGATGAATGAGTGAGGCCGAGAGCCTGATAATGAGTGACAGATATAGGATCGGGCTGCATGCCGCAACATGTTATATTGATTATGCCTGGATCTGGCTTATGTTAGTGCTTAGGCTGTAGCAGCCCCTCCGGAGTCTGTAACACACCCCTTTTGAGCGTAGTGATATTTGAGGGATGGATTTTCCCTGGACATGGATCTTGTCCGAAGTGTTTATGTTTGGAGATGGATCTTCTCCATGAGGCTGGATTGGCCTGTTTCCATCGGTACGGAGCGACTAAGGTCAGTGACGTGTATATGTATTCTGGGATGGATCCCCCCTGGGCCGTTGAGACATATACAATACCGACTGGTTTTGAGGTGTATCATTAACTGGAGATGGATCTTCTCCTTAGGGCTGGATCGGCCTTCCTCAGTACTGAGTGACTTCTGTCTGATGTGTATATATTTTGGGTTGGATCTTCCCTGAGCCATGTGAGCCATATACAGTACTGAGTAGACGAGTAATTGAGAGTGTGAGCACATTGTGTATTTCATACTGTCGATGCATTGGCATGTAAACTACGTCGAGGTATATATGTTAAACTGTTCGGAACTGTGTTTATCTTACCACTTTGAGTTGTCTAGTTAACTGAAAGCATGCCTAAATTTCTGTACATTTATTCTGTCATAAATATGAAGGTTTAGTCTGTCACTACCTCTCAGTCCATAGGTTGGGCTTGTTACTTACTGAGTTGGTGTATTCACGTTACTACCTGCACCTTGTGTGCAGATTTAAGTGTCAGGACTGAGTGAGAGTTGGTTTACTCTCTTGGGAGCACGGCATCCGCAACCTTGCCTTTCTCTTTCCCATTTAGTCACTTTGTTTATTCTCAGACTTGTTGTATTAACGGAACAGTACCATATTTTGTATTTCCCTTTATTTACTCATGACTGATGACTCCGGGTGTTGGGTTGTATTTAAATGTTTTACCTAACTTTATTTATTTTGAAATGCTAAAATGGATGATTTATGAAATACTGGTTAATATTGAATCAAACGAAAGGTTCTTATGTTATGCATAGTGAATTGGCTAGCCTAGTATCACGATAGGCGCCATCACGGCCAGATTGGTTTTTGGGTCGTGAAAGTTGGTATCAGACCTCTAGGTTATATAGGTCTCACCAGTAATGAGCAGGTTTAGTAGAGTCTTGCTGATTGGTACGGAGAAGTCTGTACTTATCTTCGAGAGGCTGTAGAACCCTTAGGAAAATCTCACATTCTTGAATTCTTGTCGTGCGAATCTGTCGATTCTGGTAACTAAATTTCGATTGTTTCATTCTCTCACAGATGGTGAGGACACGTACTACCGGTCAGGATGATCAGCCACCAGTTGGTCCTGTGAGAGGCCGGGGCTGCGGTCGAGGCCGTGGTAGAGGGAGGGGTGTAGCCCACGCAGCGGGCGGGGCAGTACCTATGGACCCTCCAGTTATTCCAGATCACGTCCCAATCGCAGATGTTCCAGTGGGACCGACTTAGGCACCAGTTGTGCCTATTGTTATTTCGGGTCTTCAGGAGACCTTGGCCCAGATTTTGACTGCATGCACTAGTCTTGCTCAGGCGGTCACTGTTTCTACATCAGCAGCTGCTTCTCAGGCTAGGAGAGGCACTCAGACCCCTGCCGCCCGTACACCCGAGCAGGTTGTTCAGGGAATTCAAACACCGGGGGTAGCCCTAGCCCAGCCGGTTGCACCTATTCAGGATTTTGTGATTCTCGTCATGCCAGATGATGAGCAACGCAGGTTGGAGAGGTTTGATAGACTTCAGCCTCCGACTTTCAGTGGTACTGAGGATGAGGATACCCAAGGGTTCTTAGACAAGTGTTAGAGGATGCTTCGTACATCAGGGATATTGGAGACCAGTGGGGTCTCGTTTACTACTTTCTAGTTTTCAGGAGTTGCCTTTACTTGGTGGGAGGCTTATGAGAGACGTAGGCCTGTTGATGCAGCGCCCCTTACTTGGCAGCAGTTTTCCACTCTCTTTTTAGAGAAGTATGTTCCACAGTCCCGCAGAGAGGAGCTGCCCAGGCAGTTTGAGCAACTGCGTCAGGGGGATATGACGGTGTCACAGTACGAGATGAGGTTTTCGGAGCTTGCCCGTCATGCTATTTGGTTGGTCCCTATAGACAGAGATAGGATTAGGAGGTTCGTGGATGGCCTCACATATTAGATTTGGATTCTTATGACTAGAGAGAGAGTATTGGGTGCTACTTTTGAGCAGGTTGTTGATATTTACCGAGAGATCGAGTCAGTCCGTCACAAGGAGCAGGATGAGAGAGAGGCCAAGAGGCCTCGATGATCTAGTAGTTTTGGTGGTGTTCCTTCAGGAGGACAGTTTTAGCATGGCAGAGGCCGTCCATTCAGGAAGGCTCAGCCAGGTCGCTCAGGTTATCGTGGTGGATCAGCTGGTCGTGATCCACACAGTTCGCATCAAGGGCACTCATCATTCAGTGCTCTACCAGCTCGAAGTTCATCTTGTGCACCATCGGTTCAGGGTTCATCTATGCCTGGTACTTCTAATGGTTATCCTGGTGCTAGGGGTTCCCTTTAGTCCCTAGTGTCATTCTCCGAGAGGGGTTGCTTCGAGTGTGGAGATACGGGTCATATCAAGAGGTTTTGTCCCCGTCTTATGGGAGGTACTTATTAGTAGAGGAGCCAGCTCTCGGCTTCAATCCCAGTTACTGCACCACCCGCCCAGGCAGCTAGGGGTCGCCCTAGAAGGGGAGGTCGACCCGGTGGTGATCAGGCCCGATTTTATACACTTTCAGCCAAACCAGATGCTATGGCTTCAGATGTCGTGATCCCAGGTATTGTTTCAGTCTGTCACGAGATGCTTCAGTTTTTATTTTATTCCGGTCATTCATATTCATATGTTCATCATATTTCGCCCATTCTCTAGATATGCCATGTGAGTCTTTACTTACATCTGTTCATGTGGTCGGCCTGGAGGCGATACTGTTATTATGGACCGCATGTGTGCCAGTCATGTGTGGTGTCTATTGGGGGTTTGGAGACCCGAGTGGATTTTTTATGGCTCAGTATTGTGGACTTTGATGTGGTTTAAAAGGGGAAAATCCTGAATTCTTAGGTAGCACGGACAATCTCAGATGATCAGATAGAGGATGTTACTTTTAGGTATGACTCGATGAAGGTGTAAGTTTCAGAAGATGCTCTGTGTCTTGATTTATGGGTACCTCATTGGTGAGGCAGCACTCTCCGTATTGTTCAGCTGCGAGTATTCAAATCTTGCCTTGTAACACCTACGAGTTGTAGGGGTAGTTCCTTGTGGCGTGATCGCGTATTGGAGGAGTATTCGACATTCAGGCGACGGAGTTGAGATCGGATATGTGATTTGTGTTCTTTGAAGATTTGGGAACTGGAAACTTGGATGAATAGACGATTTCATAGTGGAGGGATTTAGAGACGTAGATAAGGTTAGTTGGATGATAGTGTATGTTGTTGAGATTCAGTAGGCCTAGTAGGGATAGGTGTTTCGCATCGAATCGGATTGATTGGCTCTGTAGTGCTATTGTGAGGGGTGTTAGTTAGTGCTTATTGGGCTTATCTGTGCTCTGGGATGATCTAGGGGTTACCCGTCCCTGCTTCGAAGAGCGGCGATTCATTGGTTTTAGGCACGCATGGTGTGGTTCGGTTGTGGTCTTATAGCGGAGTTTGAGTAAGGTCAAGCGTATGGGTATCGTAGGATTTGGACGTATTGGTTGTGTTCTTTCAGATTCGTGTGGCATGGTAGCATCCAATTTCCCGTGGTTATGGTAATGCACTGTGAGTACTTGATATCGGGTTTCGCGTGGTTTTTGATTTTGGGCAAGACGGAGCGAGGGATATAATATGGACCAGCATTCGGATGGGGTTCACGTACTACAGCGAAGTATTTTAAATATGACCCTTGTGTGTTAGATTTATGTGCTTTGGGTATGCGGTGTGTGGGGAGTTCCTGGCTTGCGTTGGGGGTGATACCCGTTGATCTTGCGGGGCGATTTCCTAGTTGATGTCGTTTATCATGTTTGAGTCCATTTGGGATGTTACCTATAGGTGCCTGGACTGCACAAATTGTGGTTTTAAGTTGTATGGATACGTCATGTCGCTAGAGGGGTTATGGTAGATGAGATGAGGTCGTCGAACCTAGAATGGATGCTATCGTATCTGGTTGCGGCATATACAGAAGGATATTGATGCTAATCGGCTTAGAAATTTTGATATATCTTCCGTCAAAGTGGGGGAGTTCCATCACTTGATGATCCGATGAATGGTTATGGAGTTCTGCGTGTTTCTTCTTCATTGGCAGTATTGGAAGGTGTTAGAATAGGTCTCTGTTTGATAACAGGTTATTACCGACATTTGGGTGGCTTGGGCATCTGCTATGATTTGAACTTATCATTATGAGTGTTCGAGATAGGTAAGATATCATGTGGTTTCGTCTTGAGTTATGACCCTGGTTGGATACAGCTTGTACAGACTTATACAGTGTGTGGATGCGTGATTGTGATTTTGTAGAGAAGTTCGGACATGGGAATTTGGATTCAAAGGCTTAGGGGTTAGGTTGGATGAAGAGAAATTCGAATGTGTTGTGTTATCATATCTATTCGGGGTAGGGTAACGTGGGGTCACCCTCGGATATATGCTGGGTAAGGTTATTCGGCGGTTTGATTGCTTTTGGAACAAACTCTTGGCACATTCGAGGATGAACGTTTGTTTAAGAGGGGGAGAATGTAAAGACTCGCACGATCGTTCCGAGAGTTTAGCCCCGTTTCCCCTATTTCTGTCTTGTTATGTGTTGTTCAGCTCTATCATGTTGTGTTAGATTGGTTGGCCCGGGTTCGGAGCGGTTGTGGAGAGAAATGAGACACTTAGTTTCCTAAGTTGGTGAATTAGTTGGAAAAGTCAACTAGAATTTGACTTATAAATAACCAATCTCGGAATTTGGTTTTTATGGCTCGGATAGCTTCGTTAGGTGATTTGGGACTTAGGAGTATGTTCGGAATATTATTCAGAGGTCCGTGGTAGAATTAGGCTTGAATTGGAGAAATTGATTTTTTTTGCAATTTTCGGTCTGTAGTGGAAAATTAGCTATCAGGGTTGGAATGGAATTCCGGAAATTGGAGTAGGTCCGTAGTGTCATTTTTGACGTGTGTACAAAATTTCAGGTCATTCGGAGGTGATTTTGATATGTTTCGACGTTGTTTGTGGAATTTAGAAGTTTCTAAGTTCTTAGGCTTGAATCCGAGGTAGATTTGGTGTTTTGGTGTTGATTTGAGTGGTTCGAATGCTTGACTAAGTTTGAATGAGGTTATAGGATGTGTTGGCATTTTTAGTTGATGTCCCGAGGGCCTCAGGTATGTTTCGGGTGGTTAACGGACCAATTGTTGGACTTAAAGGTTGGCAGATTTTCTAGTGTGAATGCTTCTGGTTTCCTTCTATGCGATCGCATGAGAGTGTTCGCGATCGTGTAGGCTTAGCAGGTTGCTGCGTTATTTTGTGCTATGCGATAGCACAAGGTTGGTCGCGATCGCGTGTGGATGTGGCGTTGTGCTTTGCGAACGCGTGGTCACTGTCACGTTCGCGTAGAAGAAAAGGGAGCGAGTGAAGATTGAGTCGTTTGCTCTACGCAAACGCGTGACGGGGGATGAAAACGCGTGGGATTGTGTGGCATTGAATCACGAATGCGTGGGTTGGTATGCGATCGTGTAAGGTTAATTAGGGGAAGTGTTATTTGTGCTTGACGATTGTGTGGGAATTGACGCGATCGCACAGAAGAAAAGATTGGGAAGAATGTTTAAGTTCAAAAAATGAGGGTTTTAGCTCATAACACCAAAATGCATTAGAGTGCTTGGGATAAGGCGAATTTGGAGGGTATTTTCAGTACAGTGATTGGGGGTATTTTCCATGATTATGTCTTGAATTTTATCATTTAATTTGGGAAATTGGGGTGAAATTGGGAGAAAATGGAAGAAAAATTTGAGAACTTCTCTTGGGGATTTGAATGGCCATTTGATGTCGGATTTCGAGGAATTTGATATGGGTAGACTCGTGAGTGAATAAGGATTCCAGTTTTGTGATTTTTATCGAAGTGAGAGACATGGGCCCGGGGGCCGGGTTTGATCAAATTCGGGATTTTTGATGTAATTTGATAATTTTGATGTGGGATTCGCTCATTTGGGATATATTAATGATATAATATTGATTTTGGTTAGATTCGGGGCGATTTGTGGCCGAGTCAAGAGGCAAGAGCATTGCGGAGTAGAGTTTTGGCTTGATTGAGGTAAGTAACGCTTCCAAACTTGGTTCTGAGGGTTCGAAACCCCGAACTACGTGTTATGTGATTAGAATTGGGTGACGCACAAGCCAAGTGACGGGTGTGCGGGCGTGCGGGCGTGCACCGTGAGATTTTTGACTTGGTTCATACCATGGCACCGTTTAATAGTTCTTTCTTGTTGATATTTGTGCTTCTATAAATGTGATTAAAGTAAACGTGTTGGAAATCATGCTAGATAATATATTAAGGCTTTACGCCGATCTTGTTGAGACTCGAGCGGTCGTCTTAATGCAAACCATGCTAGAAATCATGCAAGACATTATGTTAAGGTCTCACGCCGATATTTCTAAGACCCGAGTTGTCATTTATTGTTGTCATCTCATGTGGTTCATTGATATTATATACTCAGTCCTCTCATTGCATATCATAGCATGTTTCAGTCTCGTTATTGTTGTTTTACACGTTATGTCATATATTCGGGCTAGTTCATGCATTGTGAGCCTATGTGAGCGAGACTGCAGAGTGATGACTGGGTAAGCCCAAGAGACCTCAAATCCACACTGGCCACAATGGCGCCTATCGTGGTACTAGGCTAGCTAATTTACTGACATAATACAAAGTACTCTCCATTTAAAGAAATATCGAAATTTTATCAAAATCTTGCACGTTCTAATATTTCAAAATATGTGGATAATCAATGAAAACATCTGAACAAAAAATATATCCCCCAAAACCTGGAGTCACGGTCATGAGCACTAAAGAGAGCCAAAAATCTGACACATTATTTCCTTAATACATCAAGTCTAGGAAAGTGTAAATAAGCGACAAAATGAGAGGGAGAAGGGTGGGGCTGCGAATGCCGTGCAGCTATCTCACAATCTTCGACAAGCTCCGTTGGGGTCAACCGAGTCTCACTCGATCAGAGCACCTGAATCTGCACGCAAGGTGTAGGGAGAACGTGAGTACACCAACTCAGTAAGCAACAAATATAAATAAGGACTTGAGTGCAGTGACGAGATTTAAAATCATGTAAAGATCATATAAGAAATATCAGTGGAAACCAATAAATCAAGTCAGGAATCTACATTCCGAAAGTTTCATAAAATCCAATTTCCCTTTTCAAATCCCATGTAAAACATTTATTCAACATTTATCGTTTAGAGGCATAAATGCAATGAAGAGTGAAAACAGTAGTTTCATAGAAAATAAGCCCCTCGGGCACAATGTCACTCACAAATAAAGCCTCTCGGGCAAGCCTCTCAGTCACTCGTGACTTATCTCTCGTCAAATCAGCACTCATACTCAGCACTCACGCTCAATAGGTATCATATAATAACCGTTGCAGCGTGCAACCCGATCCATATATAGTCGACTGCGCTCACTGGGGGTGTACAGACTCCGGAGGGGCTTCTCCAGCCTAAGCATTATATCGTTGCGGCGTGCAGCCCGATCCAATATATATATATATATATATATATATATATATAT
>ML398050.1:0-15486 GCA_005239525.1 Nicotiana knightiana
CTGAAAACTTTCTCAGGGTCTGATAAGGCTTCGATTACTTCACCAGTCCTTGATGAGTTTCTACGCATGCACCTGCAACACGTTAGCAAACGTTAAATTTCAATGTAAAATCGTTGAAGAAAATTGATTATATTTCAGAATTTTGTATTTCTTCTAACTCAATTGATAATACCGTTAGTTCCCCGGCAAGGGCACCAAAATTTGATCACGCTCAACTATGTCTTATAGAAAGACTAAACGGGCGCTGCAAATATAATTTGGGGTATTATGCCAAAAGTCGATCCCACAGGGAATTTACATATCAATTGAGTCTACAAGATACTAAATTGTTACTTAATAACTTTTCTCAAGACTTTTGAATATCAATTGATGATGTTTACTAAATCTAATAACGAACTAATAAATTAGAAATTAACTAACAATGATAATAAAGGGTCTACGATTGTGGTTTCCCCCGTTGGTGAATTCTTCCTTGGATATGTCTGATAGTTTAATTGGCTATCTCTATCAATCATGAACTCTCTAACTATCATAAATCTCTCTCAAGTAATTATGATAATTTACTAAACGCACTCTCTCAAGTTACGCTAGCTAGATCACAATACAGTTCACTTTAGATTGCACCCGAGGTATNTCTAATCTAACCTCTAAACCCTCGGTTATGACTTTCGTCTATACTCCGACTGTGGCGTTGTTCAAGCAATTACCTAAATATGCACTCTTTCTGAAGTAGATACATAATAAATAGGAATAGTTAATCAACGGCCCTTCCAATAAACTATAATAAGAACGTAGTTGAACAAAACGAGATTAATCAACCAAAATATATTAATATTACAATGAATTCATCCCCAACGGGTTCTACCAAAACCCTAGACTAAAGAATTTAGCTACTCATGTTATTGAGAATCAAAACTAAAATAAATTGCATAATTGAAATACAAAGTAATGAATACTAGATGTAGAAATCAATGTTTTGGCACTTCAATGATTTTCTTCTGTTGAATCCTTTTGAATGCCTTCTCCATTCATGTAGTTGTGTTTTTAGGAGTCTATTTATATGTTTAGAGCGAACCCTAACCGTGTAGGGGACTTCTATTTCGACCGGGAAACACATAAACTCGTCAAAATTCGGATTTGGCCGAAACTAGGAACCCTGGGTGTTTGGACCCAAAGGCCTGGCTAACACCAGGTAGGGTCAGGCTGTAGGGCTCTATCGCCTGGTTGTCTCCTTTCGCGTATTTTTCAACGTATTTGCATCCCTTTAGCTCCGTTTCCATCTCCAATTCACCTACACATGAAATAAACTCCATTAAGCACATAAAAAGTGTATTTTTATCATTAACGCACTTCAAATGTAAGGTATATTACATATTAAACTATGCATTTTAGTCTCGCATCAGACGTGCTGTTTATATGCATTATGTGTGGAGGTGAATTTGAGCTTTTTAATTGTTTCTGTCTATTATCTGCTAGTCCTACTTGTTCTTGTCTGTCGCCTAGAATTTTCCCTTTTAGCACCTTAGGGGATTTTCTAGAACTGCCCAGACTTAGAGGTCCTAAACACCTCCAGGACTACAAGGAATGGACGGATAACATCACGCTTAGAGCTCGTTAAAAAAAACTCGCTTAATAAACCGCTAAGGGGGGATAATGGCTAGAAAAGGATATGATGACTTGTGCGCTAATGCAACGTGTATCCCCTCATTGAGGAGTGATTACCGGGCATTGCACAGATATTATCCTATAGGATAAACAACTTAGGACCTCCCTTATCCTTTACATATATGTGCTTGGACTACTCATCTGTTAAGACCTTTATTTGCTTACATATATGTGCTTAGACTATCTACTTGCTACTTGAATAATTCACAAAGTATGTTTGGCCGGGACCCACAGTTGTGGACTTTGAGGGGTGCCTAACACCTTCCCCTTGAAGTAATTTCAAGCCCTTACCCAATCTCTGGTTATACAATTAGTGTTATGAATGACCCGTAGTAGGTGCCCTAGCGCGCCTTAATTCGCTAGATGGTGAATCTTCGAACTCATTATACCCCCTTTCCCAAAAGGAAATGAGTTGTCCCAGTAATGTTGAAAACCTTGACCAATCCGAAAGGAGAGGGAAAATGAGTTCTCCCAGTAATCTGTTGTTTGTTTGATTCTTCAAATGTTTACACTGTTCTTATTCAAGCTATTTTACTACTAATCAACTCCTATTTTTCATAAAACCTTTTTACTTAATTGAGTCTTTTTTCAATATTTTTTTCATATCAAAACCTTTTCAAAACTATATCAGGCACTCTCACTTTACTCTTAAGTCCCTAGGTTCTGCCCCTCCAGTGTGTGTAGTGCCTTGGGATATTTTTGAGATCCCTCTAAACTCTGGCACATTGGGGCTGGCCCTTCCACATTGCACTTACTCAGTTCTTGTTATAAAAGTTTGGTGTGAGCACTGCCCGGGATCCTTGAGGTCCTTAGGGAACTCTGACACACCCGGACATGAGATTGGCTATGAAACTCTTGGCATTTGAGGTTATAGAGGCTTGGTATCCTCAATACAACTGGGCCTGCTTCAGGCTCCCTATAGTTTAACTTCTTCTCTTTTTATTTATTTATGTAATTCATTCAGCTATTGGTTTGTAATAATTAATTTGTAAACAGATATTGGGGATGGCTAGTGAAATGGGGAGGGTAGCTGATGATACTGTTGACACTATTGGGTAGAGAACATGCCTTAGGATTTACATTCTTTATATCTGCATTAGAATCCATATTTTAGGACTAATATGTTCATCCAAATCATGCCAAACATGCATTAAATATCTTGTTCTTAGGACTTCATATTTACTGTTTCAGCATATCACATGTCATTAATCTATGTTTTGGGTTGTATCAGCCTATCACTTAGAGATCCTGCTCCTAGGACAATAAATAACATTGACATAAAACTGTCATTCCTAAGTGCAGTTAGAAATCATGCCTTAAGAATTCTGTGCATTTAGAAATCATGTTTTAAGAATGATGTTACTCTTGTGTGCATTTACAAATTATGTCTTAATAATTCTGCGATTCTTATATGCATATTAGATACCATGCTCTAGGATTCTATTTGCATTTGTTTGAATACGCCTAGTTTAACTACTGATCCATGAAAAGGTATAAAATAGTCTCACATATAATTGTCATGTTTTTCTAAATAAAACTGGTATCAATCCTTTCGTTCTCAGATTTGTATCACCTAGAACATCATTGTTGAAGGTTAAATATTCCCAAAATTTCTAAAACAACTTGTAACTATTATGCGCAGTCCCACACCTAGGCAAGCCTTAGGTAATTAATCTTTATAAAACTGGAAAACTATTTTTATTATGTTTACTGCTTAAAGGCTAACAGGTTTAAAATCAGTGAGTAAACTGATTAGGGCCCTGTCATTAAAGTTTGTATGAAACGGTGTTGCATATTTCTGTGCATTGATGTCACTTTGATATCCTGTCTTAGGATCCTTTTCTAATAACATTGCCTTTGTCTGTGTTTGAGACGTGTTGTTTATTTGCATTATGTGTGGAGGTGAATCTGAGTTTTTTAACTGTTTCTGTTGCTTATCTGCTAGTCCTACTTGTTCTTGCATGTCGCCTAGAATTTTCCCTTTTAGCACCTTAGGGGGTTGTCTAGAACTGCCCAGACTTAGAGGTCCTAAACTCCTCCGGGACTACAAGGAAGGGACGGGTAACAGCATGCTTAGAGCTCGTTAAACAAAACTCGCTTAATAAATCGCTAAGGGGGGATAATGGGTAGAAAAGGATATGATGACATGTGCGCTAATGCAACGTGTAGTCCCTCATTGAGGAGTGATTACCGGGCATTGCACAGATATGATCCTATAGGATAAACAACTTAGGACCTCCCTTATCCTTTACATATGTGTGCTTGGACTGCTGATCTGTTAAGACCTTTATTTGTTTACATATGTGTGCTTAGACTATCTACTTGCTAATTGAATAATTCACAGAGTATGTTGGGCCAGGACCCACAGTTGTGAAGTTTGAGGGGTGCCTAACACCTTCCCCTTGAAGTAATTTCAAGCCCTTACCCAATCTCTGGTTATGCAATTAGTGTTATGAATGACCCATAGTAGGTGCCCTAACGCTCCTTAATTCGTTAGGTGGCTACTCTTCGAACTCATTATACCCCATTTCCCAAAAGGAAATGAGTTGTCCCAATAATATCGAAATACCTTACCAATTCGAAAGAGAGGAAAAAGGGGGGCGCGACAGTGTTTTGTATTAGCAGTTGTGGCTGCAATGTTTTGAGTTAGTATTTGTGACTGGTGCAATTTGTGTTAGCAGTTGTGACTGGTGAAATTATGTAATCTTTAGTGTTTGCAGTTGTGTCTGTAATATTTATTATTGTATGACTAATGAATGATGTTATTAAGGAGCAGCAATGACTGCATTACCATGATTATTGACTGCACTTATGCTATCTTTCTATTAGGATTTGTCACTGTATATCCAGTTTCTTTCAATACATTTCAAGGATTCAATATGCTTGAACAAGACAATTTGGAATCAAAACAACCACCAACTTCATTCTAGAAAGGGATAGTACGTAATACAAAAATGATTCACCCACATTTATTTGTATCATACACCAACAAGATTCAATAAAAAGATTGTAGTACAACAAAAAGAGAAACAAAGAGCCTATGGCAATTTCAATTCATCCTCCTTCACTTGAAACCTAGTACTAACACCGATAATTAAAGGCAAAATACATAAGTTTCCACCTAACCTTTGGCCCAAATCTCCCTCACACACTTTGTATGGATGATAATAACATTACACACGCAAACTTTCTAAAGTGTATCTAGTATACACCTCTTTTGACCAAGTAAGTTTCACGCAAAAGGAGCGCGTGAAGAGGTGAAAAATGAGAATCTGCAGGATTATTTGAACGATGTAGATTTAAATTAATTGATCCAATGGTTTAAATAATTTTTTTTTATCCTTTTCTACCTTTTATTATTTCACACAAAGTACAAAAAGAAAAGTCAAAAAACATATACACTAATACCTTCGTCCCAACCCCTCTTCCGGCAAACTGACCAACTGGACGACTTGAGCAAGATTTTGATTTCTATTCGCCATGGACTTTTACATTTCCACCTGGGCTTTTCTCTAATTCCATGGATTTGATAGTAAAACCCTCTTCCTTTACATCTTTTGCTTGTCGGAAATGGAGTTTTGCTTACTCCGGCTGGTGAAAAGTTTGGATATTTAGCCAGAATATTTTTTATGACTATTTTCTTGTGGGTTTTATCTTCCATGGCTGCTGAGGTTTAGAGGAGAAACAATTTCACATTTCTACCAAATCAGAAGCAAGATTAACAGAATCAATAACCAAAGAATTCCAACTAGTAGCTTCTTTTAGGTCAAGCACCACTGACATTAGGAGATCCATCCCTAATAGTGGCATGACATTTAGGGGTTGTAGTTGAAGAAGAAACAGCGGTAGAGATGATGAGGGGTTTTGGGGGGTGGGGTGGGGGGAGATAAGAGATGGATGGGTCGGGGGGGCAGTAAATAAGGGTTAAGTTAAAAACAAATGGGTCGGGTTTAAAAATTTCAAAGGGCTAAAATCAGACACGTGTATTACACGGATATACTTTTTGCTTGTCCTGGTCAAAAAAGGTGTGTACTAGATACACTTTAGAAAGGTTGCGTGTGTAATGTTATTATCGTCCACAGAAAGTGTGTAAGGGGGATTTGGGCCAAAGGTTAAGTGGCAACTTATGTATTTTGCCATAATTAAACAACATTAAATGATAAACCAAAGAACCTTCTTCCTTTTTCCTTGATCGAGCAACTTTGCTCCTCCATTTCTTCTCCCTTTCTTTCATTTTCTCCATTTCAGTTTCCAAATAATCTAGTTCAATGCCTATCTTATCAATCTCATGTTCATCCTTCTTTATTGCCACCGGATTGTCCAGTTTTTCAAAAACTTCAACTTGGCTCTCAAATTTTCCAATCTCTTCGAATCTTGAATGTTAGTTGTGGCTGATTTAGTAGTAAAATTAAATTAGGGTTATTGAGGTTGGTATGGTGGAAGAAAAAATACGGTGGGTCGAGCATTAAATTGGAGGAAAGAGGAATATATTACTGTTGGGGGTTGTAACTAGTGCTGACAAAAAAAAATAGTTTTTTTCGTTTTCACGATTAAACAATAGCAACAAACGCGCCCCTTTGTAGTTAGACACAACGCGCCTAGGAGATGGCTTACAATGGTGCAGAAAAAATCAGTCCTAAGAAATATAGGATGGTATTAGGACACCCGTAAAGGTTGAGCGTGAAACTTATTTATCGGGACAAGTTCGAAATGCATTTTATATCTTATCTCTAAAAGAAATTATAGTTCGTACATATAAGTTAAATAAGCCCCTTTTAAAATTTATACTCCATTGTTCAGCAGTGTTACCTATCCATATATATATATATATAGTCTCTACGTTCGTGCGATGCACGAATATCTTTAGTGGCATATCAAGGTTAAGGAATGAGGACTCTATTGAATCTGCTTCTTTTGAAAAATTATACTATACATGCAGGGCATAAATGATTTTTTGGATAGTAGAGTCTCGAAGATAGAGAAGAGAGTTGTAGATTAATTTGTGGTACTCCGTTTAGGTTTTTATGTATGAATTTTCTATGTGTTTACCTTGGATTAGAGTTTAAATCCTTTTAAAACAGTAGGTACAAACCTTTACATCTTCTATTGTTATCCAAATTTGTGTTCTACTCAAATTTTAATTTAGTTGAATCTACAAATATTATACCTGATCAAGTGCACCTTTAATCATATGATATCAATCCTTGTATAAATATTCAAATTAATTAAGTGATAAATCTGGTCACAAAAATAAATTTAGTTTTAAAGTACTAAATGTCAATGTCAGAAATCTAGTTTACGAAGAATTCATTAGAATTCAAGTGCAATTAAAATCTTAAAATATTCATCATAATATTATTTTAGGGTTTTGGATTTAAGAATGATGGCTTAACATTCTTTTTGAGAGTTAGTGAATTTGGAAGCCTTCTATAATCAGTTGCAAATTAACATTATAAAATTTAAAGAAGAATAAAACAAAGAGGTTGAGAGAGAAGATTTTACTCGTTGCTGCTTGTTTCATAT
This sequence comes from Nicotiana knightiana, assembly GCA_005239525.1. Taxonomy (NCBI): domain Eukaryota; kingdom Viridiplantae; phylum Streptophyta; class Magnoliopsida; order Solanales; family Solanaceae; genus Nicotiana; species Nicotiana knightiana. The sequence continues at coordinate 7,189 of ML398050.1, forward strand.
TATTGGTATTTATACAATAGCTTTAGTGGCCTCCCTTCACATAAACAGCCGATAAATCAAATAGACACATTCTAGGATATGGTCTACATAATTATACACGGACGCTGTTGCACAACAAATTAAAAGAAATAGCTATATCTAATGACATAATAGGTTTTCTGGTGTAACACAAAGTGGGAAGGTTAGTCGACCCAAAATTTGAACCAGGATTCAAGCTAATTGCTCACATCATGGGCTTTTGGTGATGAACTTTATGACATTTTAAAATTTATCATAACTTAACTTTTTACGATTTAAGTAGTATGAGTTATGACATCATCTTGGAAATGGAAAACTCTTTGTCTCACTTTAACTTTAATTTGCCTTTGAACTGGCTGATTTTTTAAATTCGTAGTTACAATAGGAGTTGTTGACCAACTTAAATATGAAAAGATCAACCAAGTAGGTTTAGTTTTAAGATTCTAATTTAATTTTAGTTGAATATAAATTCCTATGTCTTAGGAAAAATCTCAAATATTTACCATATCCGGTATGAAATTACTTTTTGAAAGAAATAAAATAGCTTCCAAAGGGTAAAAATACTTTTTCCGACACATCTCGTTTAGAAAATAGTGAAAAAAGAAAATTAATTAATATAAAAATTAGAATCTGAGAGAAAGTAGATATCTTTGAGAGGGATGAAGGCTTCAAAGTCCAATCATCAAATTTAGGAGTGGCTACTCAATTATACTCCATTTAGTTTTTTTCGTTTTTCAAATTCAAAATTCACGCTGAAACCTATTTGAAATAGTGTTTTGACCTAACGATGATTTACTTGTTACTTACGGAATTTTAGAGTATGCATTTATTTAATACGTTATCTTTATTTGTCACCACCCAAGCTAGACAAGCCAACCATGAATAACTCAGTGATTTCTATTATTATTTAAGAATTTCCAACCACAATTTTACGTAAATTGAAGCATTTAGAACTCAAGGAGTTACGAGGCAACCAATGCAAGAACCACTAGAGGGAAGTCATGAATACAATTTTACAACCCAAAATAATAGTCTATTAATGCGTGTGTCAGGATCTAGTGTCACAAGTACAAGGGTAACTAGTAGAATGTACAAAAATATATAGTTATCCTACTGTATGGGATAGCATAGACAGAAACAATCAAAAGAGAAACTCCAATAATGTTGTTGGACGCCTCGGAAAGGGGCAGCTCACCGGTAGTCTCGAACTGGGGAAAAGTCGAACTAAGCGTCGGGCTGGTGACCAGATGCACTCGCCTCAAATCCTGTACAATCAAGTACAAAAGCAAAGCATGAGTACATAAAAATATGTACCCAATAAGTATCTAGTCTAACCTCAAAAAAATAGTGACGAGGATCGACTTCGACACATACTAGGGCCAACAATATAATAATGTAAAAATTCTAAATAAGCATATCATGTGGAAATAATAATAACTTAGAATGTGAAACAATTCAACCACTTTTTCATCAAATTGAAGAATTCGAACACTTCCTTTATTTAAAAAAATATCCTCCAAAATAGTAAATTTACACAAATTAATAAAAGGGCTTCCAGTACTATTATAACACATAATTCCACCGAGGATGTCCGGTCCAATCCAACATAAAATGTAAATTGTGCACATGTCGAGGGTCGACGGCGCGAACCATAGATGCATCTATTACCTCGCTCGCGAATCATCCATGCGACGCGATCAAATATAAATTTAAAGAATTACCCCGATCGCAAATCATATCTGCGACGCGGTTACACATAGATTTCTTAGATTATTTTAGTATTCTTCCATTCTTTTCAAAACACGAAGTTCAAAGGAAAGCCTTTAAGGTTCCGATTTTTATAACAATTTCAACTTCCTCCCAAAACGTTTAGCAACAACTAAATCCCACTACTTCACAAGGAAAACAATAAACATAAAAAGATAACTATATCAACAAGACATGATGTAGGCCTAAACAATCCAGACATTTACATAGTTAGTAGCTACGTACGGACTCTCGTCACCTAGTGCATACGTAGCCCCCACATATAATCACATATCAATTAAATTCACCTATGGGGAAATTTCCTTCTTACAAGGTTAGAAAAGATACTTACCTCGTCTCAAAGCTTACTTTTCACTTCAAGAATGCGCTCAAACCTACAAACTTGACGCCAAACGACTCGAAACTAGTCAAACATTACATAAACTAATCAATATATGCTCAAAAGTTCATAATTTCACCATTTAAGTGATTACCCAACCTAATTTACAAGATTCCTAAAATTCACTCCCGAGCCCACATGCTCGGATTCCGAAAATTTTCAAAGAAAGTTGTTACCCATAACCTTAGGAATAAAAATATATGATTTTTACTAAGTTCCATAACCATTTTCGTGGTAAAACTCCATTTTTATCAAAACCCTAGGTTTTCATCTAAACTCTTGATTTTCACTAATTTTTGCATGTTAATCTACCCATAATCTATGTATTTAACTCATGTTATATAGAAATTACTTACCTCAAAGTGCTAGGTGAAAGCCTCCTACCAAAAGCTCTAAAAATCGCCTAAGAGTTGAAGTGAAATAAAATAAATGGCATAAGTCCCGCATTAAAAAAGTTGTGCACGGGTCTCTGATGTCGCATTTGCGATATCTGGTTCGCAAATGCGAGTGTCACTGCCCGAATCCTAACCCAGGTCGCGATGGCGCCCAACGCCATAGTCAGGCAAGCCAACGTCAATCTACTGGTGAGTTCCTCTTAATTTACCAAAACATTTCCAACACTTACTTGGTTTAGATTTTAGACATTGGGCAAAAACGAATAACTTAGACAATCTTAAGCAGAAATAGTCATAAAAGTCATAATTTAATATTTACATCCCAAAAATAATGTCTACTAATGTGTGTGCCAGGAACTAGTGTCACAAGTCTACAGGCATACTAGTAGAGTAAAAACAAAAGAAGTAATAGACTGCCATACTGTCTGAAAAGGAATAGACAGATTTAACAAGAGAAGGCTCCATAGTGTTGTTGAGGGTCGTCAAGAGGAGCATCTCACCGTGAAGTCTAGTCCAGGTATATATCAGGGACGAACTCCGAACTGATACCCAGATGCACCCTTCTCAGAACCTGTACAATTAAGTACAGAGCGTAGCATGAGTACATAAACAATATGTACCCAGTAAGTATCCAGTCTAATCTCGAAGAAGTAGTGATGAGAGGTCGACGTGACACTTACTAGGGTCAAAGTAATATCTTTTAGATGTAAGGCTAAGCAGGGATGGCAATCATGAATAATAACAAAGACATGAACATCAAATATCCTTTACAAATACCTTTACGTCTCAAGTTGTCTAGCATACAAATTACCTAGTTTTCCTTTTTCATGGTATTTAATAGATACATAATCACAGAACACCCAACATCTAACAAACACATAACATGCCGTGAACGTACAACTGGCACAACGCGAAAATAATATGCACTGTCAAATCGAACATGCGACGCGGTTGACATAATAGTAGGGCTACCCCGCTCGCGAATCATACATGCGACGCGGATACCCGTATACATACACATAATTAACAGTAAATCAGGAATTTAGTAGAGAATATACTTACAGAGAAGAATTCATTAACATAAATTTTAGAATGTAACCTCCTAGATGTTCACTTAATAATTCAAGGATATTAGGCAACCTAAATTAACATATAAGATTATAGATACGACACATACAACATGCTTGTGAATCCTAAACTCCACGGCATAACATAATGGTAGCTACGCACGAACTCTCGTCACTTCGTGCGTGCGTAGCCCCCACAAATAAAGACATGCAATTATTTATATTCACCTATGAGGACGATTCCCTCTTACAAGGTTATAAAGGAGACTTACCTCGTGTCAAGCCTACTTTCGGGGTCAAGAACGCGCCCAAAACTCCAAATTCGTCGCCCAAGAACTTGAAGCTAGCCAAACATCACATTAACAAGTCAATCTATGCTCAAAAGTCCATAATTCTCCTACTTAAATGGTCACTTCAACCCAAATTGGAAAATCCTCAAATACACCCCACGCCCACATGCTCGGATTCCGGAAATATTCGTAGGAAATACTTACCCATAGCCTAAGGATCAATTTTATATGGTTTTTGTATGATTTCGTAACAAATTTCTTGGTAAATTCTTGTTTTTATCAAAATCCTAGGTTTAGCTCTAAAGCCATGATTTCTACCAATTTAAGGTGTTAATATACCCAAGAATTCAAGTATTAAACTCACTTCATGGTAGGAATCACTTACCTTACAATTTCTAGGTTGAATCCCTCCTTCACCAGCTCTCCAAATCGTCCAAAATGATGAAAAGTGGTTCCAAAATGACTAAGTCTCGCATTTAAGATGACCTCACTGCCTAGAGGTTTTTCGCACCTGCAGCTCAAGGACCGGACCTGCAGTCTCGCATCTGCGGAAAAGAGGGAGGGGGTCAGTGGTCGCATCTGCGGAGCGGAGACCGCACCTGTGGCTCCGCTTCTGCGAAAAATGATCCGCACCTGCGGAATTGGGCAACATCCCCTAGAGTCGCACCTGCAAGGCTGGGACCGCAGAAGCGATCTCACACCTGCGGCTATACCTCCGCAGGTGCGGTCGCACCAGATCTGGTTCACCAGCAGTCTTTTAAGGCTTGTTATTTTTTTGCCTCGCGCGATGCCCGGATGACATCCGGGCCACCCGAAACCCCGTCCAAATATACCAACAAGTCCTAAATCATAATACGGACTCGCTCGAGCCTTCGAAACGTCTGAAACAATGCTAAATCTATAAATAATACCCCAAAACCTATTGGATCAAACTTAAAAACTTTCAGTTCTTGAATTCACTTTCAACACACCGAAACGTACCTATACTACTCGGAATGACACCAAATTTTGTGAGCAAGTCATAAATGACATAACGGAACTATTCCGGGTCTCAAAATTCTATTTGGACCTCGGTAACACAAAAACACGTTCCAAACCTCAATTTGAACTTAAGGAAATTCTTATTTCACTATTTGGCGCCAAAACGCTCCCGGGTCATCCAAAACCCATTCTGAACGCACGCCCAAGTCTGAAATCATCATACGAAACTATCGGAACCTTCGAATCTCGATTTGAGGTCGTTTATCAAAAATGTTGACTGAAGTCTAACTTGGCATTTAAGGCCAATCTTAAGGAACTAAGTGTTCCTATAACACTCCAAACCTCGAACCACCCGTCCCCGCAAGTCATAAATCAGTAAAAGAAACTACGAAAAGTCTCATTTAGGGGAACGGGGTCCTAGAACACAAAACGGCCGATCGGGTCGTTACAGCGAAGGTCGCAATTGCGACAAACGCATCGCAAATGCGAACCTGGACTCCCTCTGCATGGGTCGCAAATGCAACAAAAGGGGTCGCAAATTCGGACTCTGCTTGGTTCGCAAATGCGATCAAAATGTCGCAAATGTGATCACTGCCCAGCTCAGGCTTCTTCAAAATTGCGAAGCCATCCTCGCAAATGCGAACAAATCCTCGCATTTGTGAGACCTGCAACAACTGCCAAGAGACACCAGAAAACTGGAGTGTTTTCACTCCTAACCCACGTCCGCAACTCATCCGAGCCCTCAGGGCTCCACGCCGAATACTCACACAAGTCTAACAGCATTATACAAATTTGCTCGCGCAATCGGAACACTGAAATAACATCAAAAACTAAGAATCGCCACCCAAAACCCATGAATCAAACTTAAGAACTTCTAGTTCTTCATTTCACTCCCAATACTCCGAAACGTACTTAAACTACTCGGAGTGACACCAAATTTTGCGTGCAAGTCTTAAATGACATTACGGAATTAGTTCCGCTCCCGAAATTCTATTTGGACCTCGATAACACCAAAACGCGTTCCAACCCAAAATTTAAATAACTTCTAAAACCTTCAAGAACCAACTTTCGCAATTAGGCGCCGAAACGCTCATGTGTCATTCGAAACTCGATCCGAGCATACGCTCAAGTTCGAAATCATCATACGAACCTATTGGAACTATCAAATCCTGATTCCGAAGTCGTTTACTCAAAATATTGACTGAAGTCAAACTTGACCTTTCAGGACAACCTTAAGGAACCAAGTGTTCCTATTTCACTCCAAACTCCCCCAAATCCCGAATCAACTATCCCCGCAAGTCATAAATCAGTAAAAACAAGTATGGAAAGTCTTATTTAGGAAAATGGGGTTCTAGAAGGAAAAAAAAACGACCGGTTGGGCCGTTACATTATTTTAGTGTGTGTGTTTACCAATATAACCAATTGATTTACGGTGAGTTATTAATATATTAAGGCTAATTTGGTAAAACAACATTATATTTATGCTTTTATAATAACTAGTCTCTTTGGACGTGCGTTGCATGTATATTTTCGCTGATTATTTTTAAAATAAGATGAAAGGTATTTTCTTCCACCAATTTTATATTAAAAAAATGAATTTCTTTTCTAATTCTAAACAGTAGGCAATTTTTCACGTTATTTCTCAAAATATGCAATTAACCAACGTTTTTAAATAAAAATATATATATCAATGTCAATTAAGTGATGATTTTATATATTAAGGCAACATCACTTTTCGATATTCACTTCTCCGGAAATCTTTAGTGACCTTGTGATATTTGGTTCGTTTTTTAGTCTTTGGCAATATTAATGTCGTTTCTTTGATGGTCTAATCTCCATTGTACTTGTGGCTATTGGTTAGTTCTTTTTACTTTATGGCATCTTTGAAAATATTAATGTGCTTAAATGAGATTTACTTCTATTCTATATCTTTAGAAAAGGGTTGAGAAAGAGGTCCAGTAAGACTCCGTACGGTATCATATTGTTTTTAACTACTATGGTTTATATCTGGGACTTATTTATAGAGCCATTAATTGAGGTAATAAAAGTCTCTTAGGTAAAATAACTATGTTTAGTTGGTCTCCAAAAGAATATAAATTTGTGAAGAAGAGTTCCAATTCCATTGCAAATTCGTTGTAAAGCGTGAATGGGATATAAATCCTTGTAAGAAACAATATTGAGTAGTTAAATGGTATCCAAATTTATTTAAAAACAAATTTTTGGTTGATTTCAAAGTTTTAAATAAAAATCTTAAATATTACGTAGTAGTTCAATTTGACAATCTTATACCAAACTCTAATATTCTCATACTTTGATCAATAACGTAAAATTATTTTTTCAGGTAACTAATATGCATGCTACAATAGTTATAACATGGATATTGATCCTAAAATATATTCTTTGAAATTCCCTATTCTCTGCGCATACATAGTTTTGGAAAAAATTAGAACATCTAGAAGCTTGACAAAATTGACTAAAGAAGGGAGTTTGGACATAAGAAACAGAGAAAGATCAATCTATTATGATGGGAAAATATATGAGATGCACTTCCAACATGTCCTAAAAAATTAGTTTTCAACTTAATTTTTACAGATATTCCTTTTCCACCCTATACTTGTTCAAACTGAATTTTGTTCCTTCCTAAAAATATATAACCAAGCTTGTGGAGGGTTGTGTTCTTCACGCTCCGCCACATGTCAATTTCTAATTTATTTATCTTTTTCAGTTATTTTTTTATTTTTAAATTACTTTTCAAGCTCACTCCACCCATGTCATCGTTATTTTGAAAAAGATATTGGGTTCCCATGGACTTATCACTATTTTTCCTCCTTCAACCATAACCATTAAAGACCACCAAATTAGACCACCATAGCCTAACGGAAGAAGTTCGGGCAAAACAAAGATGGAGAAGAAAAACCCAACAAAACTCTTTCACTGAATATTGACCAGAAAAATTATCTGGCGAACTCACCGATAGAGACAATGCAGAGGTCTAAGAAAGAAACTATCAAATGTTGATTTTATTTGATCTTTTGGACGAGCTAATGGAAATAAGGGTAGAAAAATATTGGAGGCATGGGACAGATGGAAAATAAAATGGTGGGGTGTAGGAGGAGGGGGATTAGGTGGTCCAGCAATGGCGGGGGTGTAGCAGGGGTTGTGTATTTTGGGTTGGAGAAGAGGAGATAGAAGAAAGGAATGAGAGAGAAACAATAAATTAAAAAGAAAAAATAAGATAAAGAAAGTGGGACCCCACAATTAATCAAGAATCGCACGACAAAGTAGAAATAAAAATGAGTTTGTTTCCTAACTCGATAGCCTCTGAGAGATAAGTACAGACGTCTCCGTACCGATCCTTCAGAATCTATTAAGCTTGTTCGTGAATTGTGAGACCTATGCAA
>ML398051.1:6937-22076 GCA_005239525.1 Nicotiana knightiana
CGTTGATCCAAAATGATCAACGGTCTAGATTAAGTGGGAATTTGGTCGGGTAAGATAGTGGATTGGGCCTGGGGTATTTGGGCTTGATTTAATCAGGTGAGTCTGGTTTTAATTTGGGCTAGAATTAAAATGAATAATGGCTATTTGTTAAAACCTAATTAAATTACTTAAAATAATTCGTAATGATAGCTAATAATCATAAAAATTAATTTCATGCATAGAAAATGGTTTAAAATTATTATTCAGTGTTTTAAAATACAAATGACTAATTTCTGATAATAACAGTGCAAAATTATATGTTTGGACTATAATTGCAAAGTTATTGCGATTATAGCCGAAATGTGCCAATTTGGCTAATTGTGAAATAATTTGGTCTTAATAGGACCATAAACAATAATTAAAATCAAGAAATTCTTTTGAAATCATTTGTGACGCAATTTTGTAATTATTTATTGGAAATAAAATGCTGGATAAATTAATAAAAATATAGGAAAATTATGGGAAAATACCAATTGCTATTAATGCATGATTTTGAAGGTATATATGCAATTTAAAAAATATTTTTTGGAAAAATTGGGTATCAACAACTGTCACTCTTTACCCGGAAATGATGAAAGAGTTGTCAGGTAAAGATATAATAGCCAATTTTGACCGAGCGAAATGGTTAGAGAGATTTAGGGCCGCACCCTAGTTTCTAAGTTGCCTACATATCCCTGGTTTTACAAGAATCAGGCCGTATGTAGTTTCGGATTCATCGGCGAAGTATATCGATGAAGTCATAACAAGAACGGACGGAATATCTAGGGCTGGATGAATGAACCGTTAACTGAGGAGGTTAGGTTTGATATGGCTGGGAGAACTGGAGAGGGATCGCTCTTACTGGGATAGTTGTTGCTTGCTTGGTTACCTCCAAAGAAGAATATCTCAAGTGTATATTGCGCATAAATTTAAACATGATGCTAGGTTCCCGTTGGACTATGAAAGTTGTCATCGGACGGTTAGGGATGACGTCCTCAGACCATGATTTCCTGGGCCATGACTTGTTTGATGAGAGATTCGCAGGCCATGAAATTATGTTCTCGGGCCATGAAGATGGAGCCTCTGAAGTATGACGCTTTTGAATAATGATATGAAAAATTGGGAGATATCCTCAGGCCATGACATGGTGTTTTCCGGCTATGAGGATGGTGTTGTTAGACTATGACGCCTTTGGACAAGTTGGTGATATTTCAGCCCATGAAATGCAGTAATATGACTTCCACAAGGTAGAGCTTAGTCTTGGGAAATGGAGGGCAGAGCTTAGCCCGAAAGAGAAGCGAAGTAAATAATGCTTGAGAGACAGCGCTTATTCTCGGTGAAAAGCAAATTGGAGTAGAGCTTAGCCTCATGCAAAATGGAGATAGAGCTTAGTCTCATGCAGAGATGTGGAAGGCAGAGATTAGCCTTATGCAGAATGAAGGCATATATTAGCGTTATCAAGGATGGAAGGCAGAGATTAGCCTTATGCAAATGGAGGTAGAGCTTAACCTCATGCAGATAGGAAGGCAACAGTTAGCCTTATGCAGATGAAGGTAGAGCTTAACCTCATGCAAATAGGAAGGTATTCGTTAGCCTTATGTAGATAGAGGCAGAGATTAGCCTCATGCAAAATGCGGGACAAGGCTTAGTCACATGCAAGATGTGTAAGGCAGATATTAGCCTTATGCAGAATGAAGGTAGTGATTAGCCTTATGAAAGATGGAAGGCAGAGATTAGCCTTGTGCAAATGGAGGCAGAGCTTAACCTCATGCAACATCCGGAACATAGCTTAGTCCCATGCAAGATGAAGGTAGAGCTTAGCCTTATGCAATATGGAAGGCAGATATTAGCCTTATGCAAAATAAAGGCAGAAATTAGCCTTATGCAGAATGACAGTAGAATTTCTTAGCTGGCAGCAGGCTTTGATATTGTTATTATTGTGAGCATTGTGACTACGGAGCATTGTTTGTTCGTGCTGATAGTAAATGTCGGCAAGTGCAATGGTTTCGAGGATTGTGATTTTGAACATGTTCGTTCTTTGTTCCTGCATCCAAAGAGAAACCTCTGTAGATGGGGAAGGTTGGTTTGTATCCCCGTTGGCTTTGTTTGACTCGTTCTGCTCGATCTGATGATCCTGTTTAAATCATCAGGGTAGCGTTTGCTAAACAGAGCTATATTTTGAAAATAAGCATGCATGATTTGTAAAGACATAATATGAAATATATTTCAATAAATTTAGATGAACCGTCGACTGTGACACGGTTCAAGACATTGCAACCTCTCATGCTCCAGAATTTTGAGGGTTTGCTGGGTTGACGTTTCTGACTATTGCGCATGCTGCGGTCGGCTGAACTTGCTTCAGAATTTTGAGGGTCCTCCTCAAAATTCTTCCCCAGTTTCCAATTAGGGGGGGGGGGGAAATGAGATTTTTATTGAATTGTGACTAAACCCATAGGGCTGCCTACGTATCCCCTCTTAAATAGGAATCAGGTCGGGCATAGTTCAGTTTACATCATTTGAGAAATAGCATAAAGAATGTCTCATTGTATGTCACAGTCATTGGTTCATCAGGACAGGAAATAGTAATGTTGTATCGATAAATGTGATGAGAGAAAAATAGTAATAAATAAATATTGATTCGTTGAAACGTAAAAGTGATTTTGATAATTTCAACAAACAATTTTGGAACATCAGGATTTTATTGGAAAACAAAAAATGCGAAAAGGAAATCATTAGCAAAAATGAAATAAATAACATTGTTCAGCCTTGCTACCCCGGGACTCGTCGAGCCTTGGATGGTCTGACGGTCCAATTCTTGAGGAATGATCCCTTGCTCACAGCTTGGTTGATAGAGCCTTCCTCTTCCTCCTCCTCAACAATAACATAACAGCCCATGCCTTCGTCTTCCAGGAATAGATTCTTCGAAGATGCTAGAGTTTCTTCTTCTAATGGCCCAAAAGCGGTACCTTTGTGCTTCCCCTGAAGATTCTTACCGAGCCCTTTGCCAGACTTATCCTTGTCTATTGCGTTGACCCTCTAGATGTGATGATAGGTTTCTCCACCCAGCCTTCTTCTACCTTCCCCCGTCGGGATGGTCTGGCGACTATAGATAGGGTTGATTCCATCTCCGTGGATGATTACTTCCCGGTGGTTCCATTCAAATTTTACTGCCTGATGCGATGTTGATGCCACAGCCCCAGCGGCATATATCCACGGCCGCCCCAACAACAGGTTATATGACGCGGATACATCTATCACCTGAAATTCAATCTCGAACCATGTAGGTCCCATCTGTAGAAAAGGACTGATTGCTCCAATGGTGGCCCTCCGAGAACCGTCGAAAGCCTTCACATTCATGGACCCTTCTCTTATCTCTTACAATACTTTGCCAAATATTTTGAGGGTTGTCAATGGGAAAATGTTGAGGCAAGATCATCCGTCAATTAGAACCCTGGTAATGAAATGATCTTCACATTGCACAGTAATGTGCAGTGCCTTGTTGCGACTTAGCCCTTCAGGTGGCAGATCGTTCTCGTGGAAAGTGATCTTCTGACTTTCAAGCACCTGTCCTACCATGTTGGCCATTTCCCCACATGTGATGCTATTAGGAACATATGCTTCGTTCAACACTCTCATGAAAGCATTCATGTGTTCTTCCGAGTTCTGTAGCAATGACAAGATGGATATTTGGGCTAGAGTCTTGCTCAACTGATTTATGACTGAATATTCTTTGGCTTGCACCTTTCTCCAAAGATCATCTGGACCTGTTTCAATGACGGGTGTCCTGTTGGAAGCATCTTTGCTAGAATCTGCCAATTGTTCAGGTGTATAGACCCTCCGGTCCTGGTCATACCATGTGCGACACCAGCTTCTTCCATCTTAACCTTACCTTTCCTTCTTGCTTCATCAACGTAGTCCCAAGGTACGACATTGGTGTTGAAAAGCGGCGGGGTTGACAGTGTCACTATAATTGGTGCGGTTATCTTCACTTCAAATGGGACAGGTGTCGTGGCAGGTGAGATTACCTCAACCTCAAACGACATAGGTGCTTCCACAGGTGGTGCCACTTCTAACTTGAATGGGACTGACATAGCCACCTCAACATATCATGACAACTGAATCTGGACTATGATGGGATTAAGTGTGACCACTGGCTTCTTTGTGTCATCACCTTTTTTGATCAATCCGATCGACCCCTCTAGGTCCCATTCTTCCTCTATCTCTATCATGTTGATGCATCCACCCCTATGGTTTGGGAGCGGATTGTTGCGGACATTGGAAGTAGCTTCCTTTGGTTGGATGACCTTATTATCTATTAGAAACTGGATATTATCCTTAAGTGAACGACATTCATCATTTGTATGCCCCTTCATGCCGGAATGGTATGCACAACTTTTATTTGTGTTGACCTATTGGGATGGATTTTCAGGGGTTACAGCAGTGATAGGAGTAACATAACCAGCAGCTTTTAATCTTTCGTACAGCTGGTCAATAGGTTCAACAGCGACATTATATTGCTTGGGCGGCCTGCAGTTGAAGTTGTGTCGAGGTCTAGGGAAATTTTGTCGATCAGGGGGTGATTGGAAGTAAGATGGTTGAGAATACCTGGGAGAAGTAGGCTGATAGGTCGGTGGTGGAGATGATTGATATGTTGGTGGAGGTGCTGACTGATATGTGGGCGGGGGTGCTTGGTCGGTGAGTGGGGAGGTTCGATATGTTAGTAGGGATTTGGGTCCCTGTGCAACCATTACGGCCCCTACATCTTTCTTTTTGGATATGCCGCCGAACTGTAGGGCCTTGTTCGTGGCCTTTAATGCTTCAAAATTGGCAGCCATTCCACTTTGAATCCCTTCTTCGATTCTCTCACCTATGTTGATGATGTCAGAGAATTTTTGGTTTTCCATCACTATCAGTCGCTCATAATACTGCGAGTTTTGTGCCCGGACAAAGAATTTGTTCATTTGTTCTTCGTCTAGGGCAGGCCTGACTTTAGCTGCTTCGGATCTCCAGCGAGTAGCATACTCGTGAAAATTTTTCGGTGGGCTTCTTCTTCAAATTCTTAATATAGAACACGTCTGGCGCATTTTTTGTATTGAACCTGAACCGGTCCATGAAGTTTGATGCCATGTTTACCCAATTGGACCACTTTTTAGGGTCTTGATTGATGTACCAAAACAGATCATCACCTGTGAGGCTCCTCATAGATAGCTTCATAGAAATCTTTTCATCTCTTCCTACTCCAACAAATTTATCACAATAGGTCCTCAAATGGACCCTAGGATCACCTGTACCGTCGAACATCTCAAACTTAGGAGGTTCTTAGCCCTCTGGTAGTTCAACACCGGGCTGTATGCAGACATCTTCATAGTTCAACCCTTCAACTCCCTTACTTACTTCAAAACCTTGAACTCGGCTAGTCAGCTTCTTGAAATCTTCAACCAAATTCTTGATAAGAAAATCCTTCTCACTGGATTCGGGTATGTATGAAATGGGTTGGGTGGAATGAGATAGAGTCTCCACGTATATGGGGTTGTTATGATGGCCTGGAACCTGAGCATAGAGGTGGTCATTTGTGGAGCTTTGTGGTTCAGGGATTATTAGTGGTGTGTTTCTCAAAGTGTGGCGAGTGTTGCATTGTAGTTGAATAATTGGGTTTTTTGGTGGAGTTGTGTGGTGATGAGTTGGGGGAGGATTCTGTTTGTTTGGGGTATTTTGAGGAGGTATAGGATTTTGGATGTTTGGATGGTGGACATCTGGGACACTTAGTGAGATGGATAAATTCGCCAAATTCCGGACATGCTCAAGCTCCCCTTGGAGCATCAGAAACCTTTGCTCGAGCTGTGTCATTGCCTCATTTTGAACCTAAGTAGCTTAATTGTCAGGATCTTCTGTTCGTTCAGCTGTCATTGTGTTTTCCTTTCTGATATTGCTCAAATATTCCATTTTGCCTTTGCTTTTGTCTTTAAGTGGACTAAGAGGAGGAGGAGGTAGAGGGCCCCTGGATCTTGTGTGATATGATAATGATGCCAGAATGCACGAACCAACCTTTGGGAGGGGAATAATCAAAGAAAACAAAAACAAAAGGTAGTCAAGTCAGTGAGGGTTATGAGAAAATATATAGTATTTAAACACATAGTGCAGGAATAAAGTGTGTCCTAATTTGGAGCCTCATTATGCCCTAGGTAGGCCTAGCGACAAGTTGATTTGGAGAACTTAGATTCCAAAATGCCTCATTTCATTAAATATAAATAGAAGAATCCAAAACGACACTAAAATGATAAGCAGGAAATAAAGTCACTAATGGCCATTTGCCTTATTGCATTGATAAAAGAAAAAAGGAAAACCTAGCCTACTTGGTTCCCAGAAGGACCTTCCCCAAATTCGGCATCCTTGATCCCATTGAACAAGTTCCCCAGCTCACGCAGTCCTAGCAGTGGGTATGCTCTGGCAAGATGTCCTCCTTCATCCCCCTTAGCTTTCTCACAGTCTTCGACCCTCTTGATGAATTTACCTTCCAGCTATTTTATGCCTCGCTCCAAGTATTCCATCTTCTTATTGGAACGGATGGCCATGTCTTTCCATTATTCAATCAACCTTTTGCTGGTTTCATGTGTCTCACGGTGCTCATTCTCAGACTCTTGGATCCTCTTGCGCAGCAAATTGTACTTGACCTGAGTCTCGACACTCTCGTCTATGATTCTGTGGCCTCGGCTGATCGTTGGCCTGACTAACCCATCCAGGTCATCTTCTAACCACCTCGGGTAGAAAGGTGCGTATACTGCATGGTACCTGTCTGTTTCAATTGTGTTCTTCTCCATTATGATTTTTCAGTGCCACGTGTGTTGGGCTCGGCACTTGTGGGGAACATCATCATCCTGGAAGTCAGCTCGGAAATGCCTCATCTTGTTGACCCTTGGCACAACTTGCTTTCTGCCTACTTTTCTCATCACTCGGAGAGGAACATAAGGATATATACCTCTCAACCCAATTATCACCAAGTGTGGTGCATCCCTGGACCTGACGATGAATTCGTCCATTGGAAACCACTCGAACATCCACTGTACCTGCTCCTCAGTTAGATTATTAAAGAATTCTACCCACTCCTTAGCAATCTCTAGCTAAGCAAATCTGTCGGGAATATATGTCATCAACTTGGGGTGATGGAAAGCGATGTGGTCATTCCAAGCCCTGCGCGGAAGTTCTTGGTGGTATTGACCCTTTTGGAGATGATCTAAGAGCCATAGTTGTAGTAACAGATTGCAACCCTCGAAGTGCTTAGCTCCTCTTTGACAACATTCCAGAGCTCGGTAAATGTCTGCTATGATCATCGGGACAATGCTAAAGGCTTGCCCGTCAATCCCCTCCATCAAAGCCTTGGTTTTCATGGCCATCCTAGTGTGGATCATTTCCTTCTTTGTTGGAAAGACTGTTAGTCCCAGAAAACATGCAATGAATACAAACACCCTACGGTGGATGTGCCCCAAAGATGTAATGGAAAATTTGTCGTTGTAGGTACGGTACGGTTTGTTGTGATCGTACCTTTCATACAAGTACTCAAAGGGTATGTATGACTGTTCCAGACATTCTAAATCACTATTCTTCTTCAAACCCATCATTATCAGAAAGCCCTTGCCTGTGCGGTTTTCAGGCACCAACAACCCAGGGGTTTCCCAGACTAACCCAGCTAGTCCTCCTATCTCTTCTAGCAATGGCTTCATCTCAATGTTCCCAAAGCGGAAGACGGCTCTTTCGCTATCCCAAAAAAATGTGGCAGCCTCGATCAACATGTTGTTGGGTTGAATTTCTAGGAGAGACGGTAAATTTCCCAGGTATTTCTTGACGTGTTTCTTATCACTGGAGGAAAGGTCTTCCCACCAGTTCAGGAGCTTTGGATGGATATTGCTGACCATGCCGAATCTAGGGACTTTATGCCTCATATTTCTACAAGACAAACATAGCCTAAGACCTTACCCCCGCCAGAATCGACTATTTATACACTTATGATTAGCATACAAGCATTTAATTCTCCAAATAAATGCACTGAACAAGATTGTGTCCGTTGGGATTATGAAAACCCCGGTGGACTTGGACAACGCTGTCTTAAAGGGTTATTGTGTGCACAACACATTAACCTAGCTAGGTTTGACCAAGATGCATGCACAGTATAACAAAGTAAGGTTTCTATGCGGGTCTTAGACTGGTAACCTTCAGCGGACAACTCAAGGGGGCAGGCACGGAACAATTTACTGCACCGCTGATCGACTGGTTTTACCGCAAATAAGTCTTTCGGAATTTAAGGGTGATATAAAATAAGAAGAGCGCAACCACTCATCAAGTTTTGCTATAGGATTTGTATTGGCACGAGTGGAATATGATGTTCAGCATTAGTATGAAACAATGAGATAAGCAATAAAAGCATGATGTCATGTATTTGCACGTTATGAAAGCGGTTAATACAACAATTATGATTGAAAGCAGTTACAAAGGAAAACAAAAAGAAACATGTCAGTTTCATTTAAAAGAATAAATATTTGGGAAAGTAAACAATTAATTGCACATAAAGGCAAAGGGAAAGGGGCACGAGTTTTAGCAAAATAAAGACAAATTCACAAAGCAATTTGAAATGGTAAAAGCCTAGAAGTTCCCCAGCAGAGTCGCCATGCTGTGACGCCCCCTTTTTCCCTCTCCGTTCGGATCGGTCAGAGTTCTTGACATTATTGGGACAACTCATTTCCTTTTGGGAATAGGGGTATGTAAGGAATTGAAGAGTTGCAACCTAACAAATTAAGGTGCGTTAGGGCACCTACTAAGGGTCATTATAACACAGATTTGAATAACCAGAGATTGGGTAAGGGCTTGAAATTACTTCAAGGGGAAGGTGTTAGGCACCCCTCAAAGTCCAAAACAGTGGTTCCCGACCAAAAAGGCTTTGTGAATTTAAACAAGTAGCAAATAAGCTTAAACAAATAAAGGTTTTGAAAAGATTCGCAGTCTAAGCACACATGTGAAGTAAAGTTTAAGAAGATTTAAAGTCTAAGAACATATATAAGGTTTTGAAAGATTTACAGTCTAAGCACACATGTGTAAAGGATAGGGAAGTCCTAGGTTGTTTATCCTATAGGATCACATCAATGCAATGCCCGGTAATCACTCCTCGGAAAGGGGCTACACGTGGCATTAACGCACTGGTCATCATATACATATCTACTCTTTCCCACCCCTTAGTGGTTATTTAAGCGAGTGTTGTTTAACGAGCTCTATGCGTGCTGTTACCCGTCCATTCTTAATGGTCCTGGAGGATATTAGGACCCCTACTTACAGGCAGTTCTAGACAGATCCCTAAGGTTTAAAATGGGAAAATACTAGGCGACATGCAAGAACAAACAACGGGAATTTTATTAGACAGGATCCTAAAGCATGATGTCTAAGTGAATATCAAAACACAGAAGATATGTTGTTTCATTTTATAAACCTAGAAGCACGGGCCCTAATCAGTTTGCCTACTAATTTTAAGCCCGTTAACCATTAAGCAGTAAACACAAAAGAAACAGTTTTCTAGTTTTATAAAGGTTGATTACCTAAGACTTGCCTAGTCGTGGGGGGTAATGCACAATAGTTACAACAATTGTTAAAATACTATTTAGAAGTTGTTATACCTAAAGCATGTTGTTTTAAGTGTTTCAAAATAGAAGGATTATTACCAGTTTATTTAAAATAGGATGATAAAATATGAGATAGTCTTACGTCCTTTTTCATGCATCAGTAGTTTAACTTAGTGTGACTGGGCGAGATCCTAAAGCATGGTATCTACTATGCACATAGAGATGCAGAATGGTTGCAGAATTCCTAAAGCATGTTTCTAAATGCAGAGGAAGTCAAAGAATAATTTCAGGATGTGCAAGAGAAACATATTTTCTATTGATGCTATTATTTAGCCTAGAAGCAGGATTTCTATGTGATAAACAGGGTCACATGAGATGCTGAAGCAGTAAACCTAAAACATGGTATCTAATGCATGACATGCCTAGAATGTATTGGTCCTAAACATGGATTCTAATGCACATATCGGAAATGTAAACGTAAGGCATGGTTTCTACCTATTGATATTGATAACATATATAGCTATCCTCCCTTTTTCACTAGCCAAACCCCAATATTAGTTTACAATAAATATTACAAACCAATATTGAATGAATTACATAAATAAAGAAAAATAAGAAGTTGCACTATACGGAGCTTGAAAAGAAGCCCAGATTTCCAGAACCTCAAATGCCCAAATGTTTCATAGCCTTTCTCATATCCGGGTGTGTCAGAGTTGCCTAAGAACCTCAAGGGATCCCAGACAGTGCTCACACCCAGATTTCACCACCATAATTGAGTAAGTGCACTGTGGAAGTGCCAACCCAGTGCATCGGAGTTTAGAGGGATCTCACAGAGATCCCAAAGCAGTCACACACTGGAGGGGAAGAACTTAAAGACCTAAGAGTAGAGTGAGAGTGCTTCACATAGTTTTGAAAGGGTTTGATAGGAAAACAATTATTGAAAGAGACTCAATAGAAATAGTTTTATAAAATAAGAGAGAGTTGTTTAGTAAAACAACTTTTGAGGAGAGTAGGGTAATTAACAAACACAGATCAAACACAGAACCAAAGCAGGTTCAGCATCACACATAGAACAAACCTTCACACAAGGGTGATGGGAACTGGGACACATAGAGCACATAATGTACAAGCATAGCAGTTCTTGCAGGGAATAACATGAACTCCAGAATCAACACAGAATGAAGCAACTTAGGGTACAAATTGTTTTGCCAAAGAAAGGTTCATACAAGAAACCAAATAAACACAGAATTGAACAGAGTCACATTGATACATACTACAAAAAGGGGGGGGGGGTATAACATATACATGCTGGTCCTAAGGGGAGTAATACATAACATAACATGCTAGATGGACAAAAATGTGAACATGTCAACTACAGGTTGCACAACAGTAAAAGAAACATATTGGTTTTGGGACTTGAATTGAAATCATAACATACCAGTAAAGAAGATAGAAAACACAATAATTAGCCCTGTCTTGCAGCCGATAACTCAGAACAGTAGCAAGTAACAAAGAGGGAGAGCAGAAAGCTTTGAGTGTGAGAGATAGTTTTTGAAGCAATGTGTTCATGTGTTTGTGTTAATCAGAGAGCATGTATATATAGTAGTTTGAAACTAGGTAGAATAATAAGGTAAAAATCAATGTCATGCAGTAATTATGGAACTAGGTATCAATTAATGCCAAAATCAGCATAAATATTCCCTTAATTAAAGATTTAACTTCAAACGGTAGAATACATGTAGCAAATAAGGAAAGATACCATTTATGACTGGAATATAACACATAAGGAAATAATTTCAGCACATTACGGGTAGAAAGTAAGAAATTAAGGCTAGGTACATAATATTTTAATTAAAGAAATGTCATAAAAATCAGTTGACAGTATAGTCGGACACATAGTAAGGCATGAAATAAACTAAGGTCGGAAAATCAGCAAGAAAATCATAAGAGATTAGGGAAAGGTATTAATTACAGGTAATTAGGGATTCAAATAGGAGCAGTATTGATTAAGGGGAGAATTAACACAAATCTCTACGAACAACCGGAATAAACACATAATAGGAAAGAGGAAGTAAAATCAGAAACATAGTAAAGTAAGAATCACCTAGAATCAAGGATTCAACTAGAATATATAGAACCGATTAGACGAGTTAACAGAATAAGCATAATATAAGTGGAAGAAGAAAAAATCAGAAACCCTACTGAACATAATAGGGTAAAATCACAGAAACACAGAGTGTTCATGAGAGACAAGCACACACACAGATTAAACGAACATATTATCAAAGACAGACTCAGAACCCAAGATTAAGACAAAAAATTAGGGTTTTCAACATAATAAATCAGATAAAGGGCAAAACTTAAATGACAGTTGAAACATAGCAAGAATCATAAGATAATACTTAAAATCAGAAGGAAAAGTTATTTTAAAAGGTGTTTAAGAAAACCTAGTTTGAAGACGAAGAGGCATTTTTGAGAAATCGAAAAGATCTTTAAGGAAACAGTAAAATAACTCAGAAGGCTCTTACATCTGTTACAGTTCTAAAAAGTCAAGTACTAAAATTAGGGTTTCAGAGAGAGATAGCCTAGAGGTAGAGAGAATCAAGCATAGAATAGGGTTTTTTTAGCCGGAGATAGAAAGATCTTACTCGGACAGGCCAAGAGTGTCCTGAGAACGGTATGAAAAGGCCATGGGTGTGAGTTGAATGGCCTCTGGTCCCCTTGAGGACCTCAGGGTGGCAAGGATCCGGCGTGTGAGGGAGCCATGGAGTCTAGGGGTGGTGGTGGAACCACCATCGTTACCGGCAAGCCAACGGCAGGCGAGTATGAGCAGCGTTTAGCGGAGAGAGCTTGAGAGAGACGAGAGGTGATGACGGCGGAGAGAAATTGAGAGAATGAGAGAATGAGGGTTTGAGGGGGGGGGGGGNAGTGGGAATTGGGTCGGGTAGGATAGTGGATTGGGCCTAGGGTATTTGGGCTTGATTTAATCAGGTGGGTCTGGTTTTAATTTGGGCTAGAATTAAAATGAAAAATGGCTATTTGTTAAATACCCAATTAAATTTACTTAAAAATAATTCGTAAAGATAGCTAATAATCATAAAAATGAATTTCATGCATTGGAAATGATTTAAAATGATTATTCAGTATTTTAAAATACAAATGACTAATTTCTGATAAAAATAGTGCAAAATTATAGGCTTGGGCTATAATTGTTGCAATTATAGCTAAAAGGTGGCAATTTGGCTAATTGTGAAATAATTTGGTCTTAATAGGACCATAAACAATAAATAAAATCAAGAAATGATTTTGAAATCATTTGTGATGCAATTTTTTAACTATTTATTTGAAATAAAATGGTAGATAAATTAATAAAATATAGGAAAATTATGGAAAAATACCAATTGCTATTAATGCATGATTTTGAAGGTATATATGCATTTTTAAAAATATTTTTGGGAAAAATTGGGTATCAACATTTTGTGGCTTCGTTGTCTAAGGAGTTGCGGTAGCATTCCTGTGATGGGCGTTGTTCTCCGGGTATGCTAAAAATCCCCCATGGAGTTGGCAATTTAATTCCTTGGTATAAGCTGGAGGGGACGACTTCATATGATATATCCATGGTCTTCCTACTATGGCGTTCTACATAGTGGATTGGTCCATGATGTGGAAAATTGTCCCCAGAGTTATGCCACCGGCCAAAACGAGGAGTGTAATTTCCAAGGATGACCATTCAACTGCATTGTTAAAACTAGTTTGTGTGTTGCAACGCGACACTATCTTATCTTCGAGTCTCATTTGGTGAAGTACTCGAGGATGGATAATGCACTCTCCACTCACGTCATCTACCATAATGCGTTTAACATTGGTATCTAAAACTCGTAAAGTAATAACGAGGGTGTCATTACGAGGAAAAGTCAAACTGTCGGTATTTGACTTGTCGAAGATTATACTTTCTTTGAGTTTGTCGTATTGTTCACGAGTGATAGATCGCTTGAGTTTGTGGGTAGTGACGAACTTCACGCTGTTGATAGATGCATCATCAGCTCCGTCCATAATCATGATGATGGTACGAGCAGGTGAGGGTGGCTTTGGCGGTCCTTGGTGTTTGCATCCTCCAGTGAAATTGGTCATGCCCCTGTCACTTAGCAGCTCTTTGAGGTGCCCTTGCCTAAAAATGTTTACGAATTCTTGCATGAGGGGAATGCAATCTTTGATTTTTTTCCCTCGTTCCTGGTGAAACTCATAGAGTGAGTCATACTTACTAGTGTTCGGGTCCGATCTCATCTTTGGCAGCCACTTCACTTTCGGTCCGAGCTTCTCCAGGGCGTAGATTATCCCTGTAGGTGACATACAAAAATTGTGAGTAGATAATAAGGGAGGCATACCTCTTTCGTTTGGATGAGTTCCCGTNAATCTCTTCTAGTGCTGTCTCTTCGATATTTTCTAGATTCAGCTTGCACTGAGGTTAGTCGGTGAGTTGGCCTATTGAGATCGTCTTCATCTGCACGAACCTCAGCGCTATAGACCTTGTGGATTTCGTCCCAAGTGGTTGGGGGGATATTTTATCAGCCGACTCAACAATTTTCTGGTTGCTCTCAACCCATCTACCACCCCTACAGATACGTTTAGTAGAGTCATCCTTACTCGGTTCAACCGAGTGAGAAAGTCCCTTGGCACCTTTCCCAAGGACTGCCTCACTTCGAATATATATTTTATTCTCGCCTCCCCCTTCTTGATTCTGGCATAGGTTCTTAAATATTTATTGGCCATTTCTTCGAAGGTTTCTATAGAGCGTGCTGGTAGATTTGAATACCACGTCAATGCTCCTCCCGTGATGGTTTCACCAAATATTTTTCAGCAAAATGGAGGACACTTGTTCTTTGGAGAGGTCGTTTCTTTTCACGGCAGTGACATAATGAGTCACGTGATCTTCGAGATCGGTCATGCCTTGTATATCCTGAGGTAGGGCGGTATTTTGAAGGTCTTTTGTATGGCATGCGAGGTTACATCGTCACTGTACGACTACTCGATGAACCAACATGCGTCCCTTTTCGGTAGTAGCTTGGGAGCGCTCGGCATCTTATCAACCCGTTCTTGATGCTCTTTCATCTGGTCTTAGAACGCCTTGTTTTAATTTTCCAATTGTTCAATCCTTTTCAGAATGGCGGTTTTGTTGGAGGGAAGGGTGGGGTTGAACTACTCGTCTGTTTGCTTTATCGTGCAAGTCCTCGCGGTTTCTGCAGTCGTGACTGGAGCGGGCTTGTTGAGGGCGCTTGTTAGCATGTTAGTTAGCACGCCTCAAAGAGTTTCTTCACAGCTTGGGGCGTCCCTTCCTCGGCAGACGTGGAGGTTCCTTTACCACGAGGTTTTGTTATGCTACAGTGTGGGGGCGGGGACCCATCTCGCCTGAAGGACGCCCTGGGCGTCGTTTCCTCACTTGCCGTTCTGCAGCTTTTGTTGTTGAAATTCATGAGGCTGGTTGGGAGGTCACTCGTTATTCTCGTTCTTTCTTCTCGGTT
>ML398052.1:0-53617 GCA_005239525.1 Nicotiana knightiana
AATCCTGTATTACTTGTCGACCACGTACACTTGCGTGTGCATTGGGAAATCAACCAACACTTCACTTATCAACTGCGATTGCTTATGACCTGAGAGAGAGTGTCTGGTGCTACTTTTGATGAGATTGTCGACATTGCTCAGTATATTGAGATGGTTTGCGAGGGTTGAGAGGGAGGCCAAAAGGCCTCGAGGATAGTGTGGATTTAGTGGTACTCATTATGGGGGTCAGATCCAGCACGGTAGAGGCCGTCCATTCAGGAATGCTCAGGCAGCCCGCCCAGTTCACTGTGGTGCATCATCGGGCCATGGATATCACAATTCTCATCAGGGCCATTCATCACTCATTTCCCTCCCAGCACAGAGTTCGTCCCATGATCCATCGGTTCAGGGCTCCTCTATGCCAGGTTCTTCTACCAGTTATCCCGATGCTCGGGGCTCCCTTCAGTCCCCGTCACCAGCACTAGGGAGTTGTTTTGAGTGTGGGGAGTTTGGGCATGTGTGGAGGCAGTGTCCTTATCATCACAGAGGTCCATCTCAGCAGAGGAGTCAGCCTTCGACTTCAGCACCAGTTACTTCACCACCCGCCCAGCCAGATCGGGGTGGAGGTCAGTCAGTTAGGGGTCGCCCTAGAGGGGGAGGCCGATCGGGTGGTGGTCAAGCCCATTTCTATGCACCCCTGCCAGACCAGATGCTATTGCTTCAGATACTGTGGTTATAGGTATTGTTTCAGTTTCCCACCGAGATGCCTCAGTATTATTTGACCTTGGTTCCACTTATTCATATGTTTCCTCGTATTTCGCTCATTTTCTAGATATGCCCCGTAAGTCTCTAGTCTCGTTTGTTCATGTATCTACTCCTGTGGGCGATACTATTATTATGGACCACATATATCGGTCACGTGTGGTGTCTATTGGGGGTCTAGAGACCCGAGTGGACCTTTTGATGCTCAGTATGGTTGATTTTGATATGATATTGGGTATGGATTGGTTGTCTCCATGTCATGTCATTCTATATTGTCACGCTAAGACATGACATTGGCGATGCCGGGGTTGCCAAGGGTTGAGTGGAGCAGCTCTATAGACTATGTACCTAGTAGGCTGATTTCGTACTAAAGGCTCAGCGTATGGTTGTGAAGGGTTGTCTATCATATTTGGCTTTTGTGAGGGATGTTAGTGCAGAGACTCCTGCCATTGATTCTGTTTTGGTGGTACGTGATTTTTCGGATGTGTTTCCTGCAGACCTGTCGGGCATGCCTCTTGACAGGGATATTGACTTTGGTATTGATTTGGTGTCGGGCACTCAGCCCATTTCTATTCCACCGTATCGTATGGCACCGACGGAGTTGAAGGAGTTGAAAGAACAGCTTCAAGAACTCATTGATAAGGGGTTTATTCGGCCTAGTGTGTCACCTTGGGGTGCACCGGTTCTATTTATAAAGAAGAAGGATGGTTCCATGAGAATGTGCATTGACTACAGGCAGTTGAACAAGGTCACAGTCAAGAACAAATATCCTTTTCCTCGTATTGATGATCTATTTGACCAGCTTCAGGGAACAACGGTATTCTCGAATATTGATTTGAGGTCAGGGTATCACCAGCTGAAGATTCGGGATTCGGATATTCTTAAGACAACTTTCAGGACCCGATATGGCCATTATGAGTTCTTAGTGATGTCTTTTGGGCTGAACAATGCCCCAGCAATGTTCATGCATTTGATGAACAGTGTATTCCAGCCCTATTTGGATTAATTCGTTATTGTATTCATTGATGACATTCTGTTGTACTCTCATAGCCAGGAGGAGCACGCTCAGCACCTGAGGATTGTATTACAGAGATTGAGGGAGGAGAAGCTTTATGCAAAGTTCTCCAAGTGTGAGTTTTGGCTCGGTTCAGTAGCATTCTTGGGGCACGTGGTGTCCAGTGAGGGTATTCAGGTGGATCTGAAGAAGATAGAGGCGGTGCAGAGTTGTCCTAGACCGTCCTTAGCCACGGAGATTAGGAGATTTCTTGGTTTGGCGGTCTATTACCGTCGATTTGTGGAGGGATTTTCCTCTATTGCATCGCCCTTGACCAAATTGACCCAAAAGGGTGCTCCATTCAGGTGGTCGGATGAGTATGAGGAGAGCTTTCAAAAGCTCAAGACTGCTTTGACCACATATCCAGTGTTAGTTCTGCCATCAGCTTCAGGTTCTTACACCGTGTATTGTGATGCCTCAAGGATAGGTATAGATGTGTTCTGATGCAAGAGGGTAGGGTGATTCCTATGCCTCACGCCAGTTGAAGACTCATGAGAAGAACTACCATGTCCATGGAGTTAGCAGTTATTGTTCACGCCTTGAAGATCTAGCGGCACTATTTGTATGGGGTTCATTGTGAGATCTATACTGATCACCAGAGTTTGCAGCATCTGTTCAAGCTGAAGGATCTTAATTTACCTCAACGGAGATGGTTGGAGCTTCTCAAGGACTATGATATCACTATTTTATACCATCCGAGGAAGGCCAATGTGGTGGTTGATGCCTTGAGTCGTCGGGCGGAGAGTTAGGGCATTTAGCATATATTCCAGCAGTAGAGAGACCCTTGGCATTGGATGTTCAGGCCTTAGTGGGCTAGTTTGTCAGATTGGATATTTCGGATCCGATTCGGGTATTGGCCTTTGTGGTTTCCAGGTATTCTCTTTATGACCGTATCTAGGAGTGTCAGTATGATGACCCCTACCTGCTCGTTCTTCAGGACATGGTTCAGCGAGGTGATGCCAGAGATGTGACTATTGATGATGATGGTGTGTTGAGAATGCAGGGCCAGATATGTGTGCACAATGTGGATGGGCTTCGGGAGTTGATTCTTTAAGAGGCCCACAGCTCGCGGTATTCCATCCATCCGGGTGCCGCGAAGATGTACCAGGATTTGAGACAGCACTATTGGTGGAGGCGGATGAAGAGAGATATAGTTGGGTTTGTGGCTCGGTGTCTCAACTGTTATCAGGTTAAGTATAAACATTAGAGACCGGGTGGCTTGCTTCAGAGGTTAGAGATCCCAGAATGGAAGTGGGAGCGGATCACCATGGACTTCGTAGTTGGGCTCCCATGTACTTCGAGGAAGTTCGATGCTATTTGGGTTATTGTGGATCGGCTAACTAAGTTCGTGCACTTCATTCTAGTTGGTACTACATACTCTTCAGAGCTGTCGGCTGAGATTTACATCTAAGAGATTGTTCGCCTGCATGGTGTCCCAGTTTCCATCATCTCAGATAAGGGCCCTCAGTTTACATTGCAATTATGGAGGGTCGTGCAGTGAGAGTTGGGTACTCAGGTTGAGTTGAGCACAGTCTTTCACCCTAAAATGGACGGATAGTCCGATCACACTATCCGGATATTGGAGGACATGTTACGCGCTTGTATCATTGACTTTGGGGGTTCATGGGACCAGTTTCTGCCGCTCACGGAGTTTGCATATAACAACAGTTATCAGTCGAGCATTCATATGGCTCCGTACGAGGCTTTGTATAGGAGGAGGTGTAGATCTCCAGTAGGATAGTTTGAGCCAGGTGAGGCTAGTCTCTTGGGTACAGACTTGGTCCAGGATGCATTAGACAAGGTGAAATTGATTCAGGAGGGGCTTCGCATGGCGCAGTCTAGGCGGAAGAGCTATACATACGGGAAGGTCTATGATGTGTATTTCATGGTTAGGGAGAAGGTTTTGCTGAAGGAATCACCCTTGAAGGGTGTTATGGGGTTTGGGAAGAGGAGCAAGTTGATCCCCCGGTTCATTGGTCCTTTTGAGGTGCTTTGGGGGATAGGAGAGGTGGATTATAAGCTTGCCTTTCCACCCAGCTTGTCGAGTGTGCATCCAGTGTTTCATGTTTCTATGCTCCGAAAGTATATTGGCGATCAGTCCTATGTTTTGGACTTTAGCACGGTTCAGTTGGATGGTGATATGACTTATGATGTGGAGCCGGTAGCCTTATTGAATCAACAAGTTCGGAAGTTGAGGTCAAAGGATATAGCTTCAGTGAAGGTTTAGTGGAGAGGTCAGTCAGTGGAAAAGGCCACCTGGGAGACCAAGCAGGAGTTGCGGAGCAGATATCCACACCTATTTGAGACTCCAGGTATGTTTCTAAACCCACTCGAGGATGAACATTTGTCTAAGAAGGGGAGGATGTAACGACCCGGCCGGTTGTTTCGAGAGTTACATCCCCATTTCCCCTGTTTCTGCTTCTTTTGTGCTTTACAACTGTATTATATTGTATCAGGTTGGTTGGTTCGGATCCGGAATGGTTTCGGAGTGTATTGAGACACTTAATCTCTAGCTTAAAAACTTAAGTTGGAAAAGTCAACTGGATGTTGTTATGTGTAAACGACCTTGGATTTGAATTTTGACGGTTTTTTAGCTCCTTTAGGAGATTTTGGACTTGGGATGTGATTTGGAGGTCCGTAGTGGAATTAGGCTTAAATTAGCGAAAGTAGAAAATTTGGCGATTTTGGTCGGTAATGGAAATTTTATGTCGGGGTCAGAATGGATTTTCAGAAGTTGGAGTAGGTTCGTGGTGTCATTTGTGATGTGTGTGTAAAATTTGAGGTCATTTGGACGTGGTTAGATAGGTTTCGGCGTCGGTTGCAAAATTTGGAAGTTTAGAAGTTCTTATGCTTGAATTCGAGGGTAATTTGGTGTTTTTATGTTGTTTTGAGTGATTTGAGGGTTCGACTAAGTTTGTATGATGTTATGGGACGTGTTGGTATGTTTGGTTGAGGTCCCGAGGGCCTCGGGGTGATTCCGGGTGGTTAACGGAAGGTTTGGAGTTGAAGAAATGCAGCTGAAGCTGTTGCTACTGGTATTTTCCGCAGTTGCAGAGTGGGAGCCGCAGGTGCGAGCCCGCAGAAGCGCTTAGGAGGTCGTAGATGCAGGCAATTCTGAGTTGGATTGGAACCGCAGGTGCGAGAAGGGGTCACATATACGAGCTCGCAGATGCGAGACTGAGGCACAGATGCGGAAGTGAGGAATTTGGCTGGTTTAGCAGAAACGGAGGGAAATGTGCAGGCGCACATCCGCAGGTGCGAGACCTGGGACACAGGTGCAGGGCCAGTACTTTAAGTGAGTTTTCGCAGAAGTGGAGTTTCAACCGCAGGTGCGGTTTTGCTGGGCAGAAAGTATAAATAGAGGACTTCGAGATTTTTCCTCATTTTTCACAATTTTGAACACGGACTTTGGAGCTTTTGCGGAGATTTTTGAAGGAAATTCGAGGGTTATCACTGAGTTAAGTTCCTTGAACCTAATTATCCTTAGCTATGGTGTTTTCCCGTTGATTTCTCACCTAATTAGTGGGATTTTGAAGTGAAATTGGAGGTTAGGGCTTGGGGAATTGGAGAGTGAGTTTTGGGGTTTGGAGGGGAAAATGATGTTGGATTTTGATGAATTTAGTATGGTTAGACTCGTGAGTGAATGGGATTTCAGGTTTTATGACTTTTGTCGGATTTTGAGACGTGGGCCTGAGGGCCGGGTTTGAGTAGATTTCTGATTTTGGCTCTAATTTAGTAGTTTTCTTATGGAATTGATCCCTTTAGCCTTTATTGATTGTGTTGCATTACTTGCGGCTAGATTCAGGACGTTTGGAGGATGGATCAAGAGGCAAGGGAATTGCGAAGTAGGAATTTGCTCGGATTGAGGTAAGTAATGGTTGTAAATCTGGTCCTGAGGGTATGAAACCCTGGATTTTATTGCCATGTGACTATTTGGAGGTGACTCACATGCTAGGTGACGGGCGTGTGGGAGATTGTGCCTTGGTCCGTCCTGTAGAAACTGTAAAGTTGAAAAACTTGTTGTTAGCTATATGCTCCATATGTGTTATAGAAAGATCGACTGTAAATCATGCTAGATATCATGTTTAGGCTTTATGTCGGTATTGTTGGGACCCATAAAGGTCGTTTCTTGCTGTCATCTCACGGTTTTCATTGATATTTCGTACTCAGTCATGCACATGCATTCTTACTTCATATCTCAATCTCTAATATTCTATTTGATGCATCATGTCAATGTTGTTTGGATTGATTATTTTTTATTTTTGAGAGCCCGAGAGACTGGAGAGATTTATGACTGAGTGAGGCCGAGGGCCTGATTTGTGAGGGCATTTATGGGATCAGGCTACACGCCGCAACATGTTTCATTGATTATGCCATGATTGGCATTGATATAGAACTTGGGCTGAAGGAGCCCCTCTGGAGTCTGTACACACTCCCAGTGAGCGCAGGTACCTACTGAGTGCGAGTGCCGAGTGTTAAGAGAATGTGAGGAATGAGTGATTGTGAGGTTGGAGTGATTGGGAGGAGTGAGTGATGATTTCCCGAGGGGCGGTATATGATTTCATTATTGATGCACATAATTGCCTTAAGTCCTTATTTGAGAACTGTTGAAAGATATTTTTAGTTGACTTTACTTGAACTTGATTTAAACAAACTGATTTGACTTAAACTTTGGATGTAAATCATGCCACACTTTACTTGTGAAAAGAATTGTATTTGCATTTAGCTCGTCACTAATTCTCAACCTTATTTACTTATGTTTCTTAATGAATTGGTGTACTCACGTTACTCCATGCGCCTCGTGTGCAGATCCAGGAGTTGTCGGTCACGGAGAGTACTGATAATCCTTGTAGCTGATCATTGGAGATAGTGAAGTAGCTTCCCGGCGTTTGCAGCCTTGCTTTCTTCTTCTCTATATTTCCTCTAGTTGTATTTTGGATTTCCATACTATGTTAGTCTTGTCATTGTCGGACCAGTTATATTAGATACTCATGACTTAGTGACACCCTAATGTTTGGGCTTTTCTTTCTGCATTTCTATATTGAGTTCAACTCTTGTTTCTTTTATGAATTCTGTTATACAAAAAGTCTTTTGGGCATATATTTGAATGAAGTATCGAAGTATTGTGGAAGTCGGCTGGCCTAGTACCATCGATAGGCGTCGTCACGAAGGTTTGAGTTTAGGGTCGTGGCACCTCCTTAGGTCGAATATGTGTCAAAAGTCCAAACAATAATGTTTTTCATGTATTTATACCAAGTAGGGTGGGTCCTAGACGAAATCACCTTTTCCTAGCTGAAATAGTATATTTACTCTGTAAAAAATACACAAGCGCGCCGCGTGGGGAGACACGCCATGCGGGGAATTAGTGGGAAATCTAGAGAGCTAACTTCTGACAGGCAACATGAAATTGTACAAGTGCGGTTCCCCATGCGCCGCGGTAGTGTGGATTTCTTAGAGTACAGATCGAACATTGGTTTTTGACGTCCAAACTTGGTCCACGACCTCCGAACATGATCATGGCTTAATCCCTTGGGATTTTACTCATACTTCAAAGCTCCAAATCGCTCGTATTCATTCCATAATATTTACGTCACTCGAAAGCCCCTACAAGGCATAAAGCACACAATAAGTGCAAAACACTCCCAATTAAAGCTCAAAACAAGTAAAGTCCAGTAAATTAGAGTGCAATAAGCGACTAACATACGGGATTATAGCCTACCATCAACACCCCACACTTAAACTATTGCTCGTCCTCGAGCAATCAAACTACACTTCACATAGAACATGACCTTTTTCAACAACTCTTATAACCCATCACACCAAGACTATTTAAAACAAATTAAGTACAATACTGTAACATCCAAGCCTCAAGATTTGACTCAAAAGCACCACACATTATTTATAACCCACTCACTTACTCTAACACAGAGGTCAATGACATTACCTTTCCTTCATGAATTAAGTGACCTTACACAACAATAGAGAGTACTTCCATGCACAATAGAATTTAAGAACAATTAGGAACTCAAAATATAAAGAATTCACTCACTCTCAGAAATAGCATTCATGTGCCACAAAAGACGTACCATAGGTTTTCCCGTAGTGTACTACTCTACTAATTGAGCTCATTAAGTCAAGGATCAAGTAGGACTTTAATTGGTTGTAATGTAGGCTGCGGGATGGGTAGGATACTTTTGGATATAAGAGTGACTACACCTCCCTAAGCACTTTAATAGATACAATTAACCATTCAAAACCCCACACTTATGTCAAACTATAACTTCACATTCACAATCAATATACATTAACTCCCTACTTCTTTAAGCATAATTACATCAAGAGTCACCACTATCAAAAACTATTTTGCACAACAATACAACTATTTTTTCCTTTTCTTTTTCAATTCAAGTGGCTCTTACTTTTTCAAAACAGTGCACCTTCTTCCTTATTTCAATAGTTCCACTCAAAAGCCAAACCAACCACCCCACACTTCACCTTTTACAAAGTTCATAACAAAGTCAAGTGCTCACGAGAGGTAAAAGTTCAAATAGATGATCAACTCAAACAAATGGGTAAGGCTTGTACTGTGGTTGCTAAAGAAACAGGATTACATACTCAAAAGGGTTAACTACAATACATAACAATTAGGTGGGTAAAAGATTATAACTGGCTCAACAAAGAAATGCCTAAATCACTTCCAAAACTGAATAAAACTACTATTTTGCTTTGCAAACACACGGGGCAAGTTCTAGACATCAAATTCAATGCATAGAATAACACAAAACCTCACACACACATGGCACATGACTCATTCAACATTGGACTATCAATACACTCTAGTCAAAGTAGTGAAGCAAAGCTAAGATCATACAATTTAAGGTGCTTATACAGGAGTAAAAAATTGAGCCTAAGTGTCACAACTAAAGCACTTACTATTCTCAAGGTATAATAGAGTCAAGAAATATTGTCTTTCATCTAAACCATAGCACAAGGTTTCCTACTTCTAAAAAATAAAAGCTAACTACACCCGTGTCACGCCCCGAACTCGGGGAGCGTGACCGATGCTCAACCGAGATAACCCGGCCAAGAAAGCCTGTACAATACCTTCTATCCGAACTTACTCATCAATAACAATAAAATTCAATTCATTAATTAGGAAAGGAGGAGGATCAAGTAAACAACAACACTAATTCATTATCAGCAGTTACATCATTTATGAGCTCCCAAAATACATACTTTTCAAGGTTTAATGTGGAACGTGTGATATAAATTACAACATTACTAGCTTGACTTTCCCCACACCAACATACCACCCCCACTATGTCTAAGGATCCTCTATTAGATACAAAAGAGTACAATGATAGCACCAGCAACAAGGCCCCGGCTATACCTCAAAACATAGTAATACACACAAAACAAAATATGTACAACCCCGGAATGAGATAGGGATCACCAAGTCAGCTGGGATGAATGAGTACCGTTATCACTGGTCAATATCCTCCACTGTGGAACCACCTGCATCCATTCAAGATGCAGCGCCCCTGGCAAAAAGGACGTTAGTACATGTCGAATAGTACTATTATGAAAACCAAACACCTAATCATGAACTTGGAATTACAGCATAAATATGATGAATCAGGGTGACAATAAAATAACAAAGATAGCCATTAAAGCCAAAGAAGATTTATCAAGAGTTGTCCATATCACTAATAAATTTTAAGACGAGAACCTTTGTAACCATCTTTACACAAAGCGACCTTGTCACCTCACCCCAATGAATGAGGGTGGAGTGCATCACGATACCAATACTTAGACTAAGCGGCCCTTCCGCCTCACCCCAATATGGGCAGGTGGGGGTGTAACAACAATACCAATACCTACACAGAGCTTCCATATCGCCTCACCCCGATATGTGCGGGTGGAGGTGTAACAACAATGTCAATTCCAACACAAAGCGGCCCTGCCGCCTCACCCCAATATGTTCAGGTGGAGGTGTAACAACAATACCAATTACAATGTCTACAAGTTTGGCATAACAATTTTAATATGTAACACGACTTGAAATTATAACATGTAGATGTAAAATCCGTAGTTGGAACATATCCTTAATTAATAACACAGCATAATAAGAGCATTTGATCATGAATCAAACATGTATTTTGTCACAAAGCTTATTCGGAATAATCGACTTATAATAAACATCTTGGAATTTACAAGGGTGATGTGGGGGTCAATTCTTGAAGAAGAGTTTAGACACCATACCTCACTTTGAGCTTTCCCCTTAATTCACTACACAGTTCCAAAATCCTACCAACTTTATCTATTTAGAGATATAGCAAAATTGAACATAAATTAGGAAGGAGTTCATGATTCTAGCTCATTTGAGCATTTTATCAAATACTAGGTGGCCATTTGATCTCAAGGTCCTCCTATGGTTGATTCCCCGATTTCATTACCCAAAATATACCCAATTTAGCTCAACAATCATCCCACAACCCTAGATAGTATATGCATGCATAATGAACCACTCCTACACCCAAGAATTGTTTGGTTTGTTACCTATTTTCAGTTAAATCTCGAAATTGAAGGCTAGGGAGTAGAATCTTACCTTTTGGTTGAAGACCTTGTGAGTTACCTTAGAGAAATATTCAAGTTTTGAGCAAAGATTAATGAACAAAAGACTTAGAATTCCTCCTCTCGCTCTAGAATACCTTCCCCTCTCTCTAAAATGTAGAATTTTCTTTTTAGAATGACCCCTAATAGTGTTTTATGAAAAGGGGTCGGGTTATAAAAACCTAAAAATGAAACTCCGAAACAGGATCTATGATCGCATATGCGACCGCGAAATGCTTCTGCGTTCCGTGAAATGCACCGCGAAATGGCCCTCCGGAACTAGGCTGGCCTACTCCATGCTACAGCCGTTATGCGGTCCACAGACTTGTTCTGCGGTCACATAATATGCTGCAGAACCTCCCTATGCAAAATTTCAAAGATGGATATGCGATCGGAGTGCGGCCCGTGAAATCGTGTTGCGGTCGCATAATGAGCCGCTAAAATGGTATCCAGAAATGGCCCAAATGATTGTCTCACTCCGCGGCCATTTTGCGGCCCGCAGAGTGATTATGCGACCGCATAATGGGCTGCAAAAATGCTCTATTCTTCTAGACATTTTCCTTCAACTCCCCAGGGCACTATTCAACCCAAAAAGACTGTACCGTGCTCTCTGCGAAGAATCACTAATATCATTAACACCTACACCTACCTCACCACCACGAAACCCCGGGTTTTAGGAACACTTTTACGGGGCCTTACAACCGAGTTCAAACAAAACCCTTAGAAAATAACCACGGCACAAAGAAAAACCAAGGGGGAATTATTACACTACGTAACAAAAGAAAATCTTTTTGTCTTTTTCTTTAGATTTTATTCCCTCAAGAAACCCGTTGAATGATATCCATCATTGGGAAAAATTGAATTTTTTTTAATTTTTATGGTTTTTTCAATCATTTTCTATCTTTAACTACTACAACTACCAAACAGAAACTAATATACATACATACATACATAATATCCCCCACCCTACACTTTAAGTTGTGGCATGTCCCCATGACACACAACTAAAAAGCATAAGGTAAAGAAAACTTTCCTGAACATCTAGTCGGGGTCTGAGTCGAAGTCAGGCTCCATTCCTTATGACCAAACTAATGCGCACATCCACGCAGATAGATTTTTATCAGCCTTTTTAGGGTACACCCCACACATATCTTTCTCACTCACCGCAACTTTCTCTTTCGAGCCCTTCACTTTCCATTCAACACTTGCAGCTGGTTTTCCTTTATGCACCCCCTTTCTACATCCATCTTAAACGTCACAGTTTCCTCACTCACTCTAAGCACGAGTTTTCTCTCGTGTATATCCAATATATCTCTACACGTCACTAGGAATGGTCTACCTAGGATGAGGGGGACCTCCTCGTTCTCCTCCATATTCACCACTATAAAGTCTACTGGAAATACGAACTTATCCACCCGAACTAACACATCTTCCACTATCCCCTCAGGTGTTATAATCATTTGGTTTGCCACCTGCAAAGATATTGGTACCGACCTTATCTCTCCAATATCCTTCTCCAGTTTCCTGTAAATAAATAGAGGCATTAAGTTAATTGAGGCACCAAAATCACATAAAGACCTGTCAAAATTTATAGTTCCTAATGAACAAGGTATTGTAAAACTCCCTGGATCTTCACACTTTTGTGGTAGTTTATTTTGCATTATTGCGCTGCAATGCTCTAAGAACTTGACCACTGAGGTCTCCTTGATTTTCCTTTGTTTCATCAGGAGCTACTTCAAGAATCTAGCATAAGATGACATTTATGTGAATGCTAAGTTTACATGAACCTCTTTCAGCATATTCAAAAATCTCTCAAATTGCTTGTCCACCTTTTCTCTATATAGCTTTTGACGAAAAGGTAAAGAAGGTATTTGCTTGCTGTCTTAAAGTTCCTCCCTTATCAATTTTTCTTCCTTCTTCTTTTTCTAAGCTTTCATTTGACCCTTTTATTTTTATCATCATCACTTTTCAGCTGCTCCCCACTTGCTTTTTCAAGTTTCACCTCGTTTTGGATTAGGGTGTGGTCTTTTACCACTAGCCCACTTCTCAAGGTTACAACATTCACTGTTTCTTTGGGAAATATCAGCAGGGAGAGTGCCTGGAACCCTCTTAGATAATATTGTTGCAATCTTTCCCACTTTCTTCTCTAAATTTCGAATTGCTTCCCCCTGTACTTCAAATCTTTCATCAGTTTTCACAATGAAGGCCTTCATGATATCTTCTAGACCTGGCTAATTGGGTTGTTGAGGGTGAAACTGCTGCCTCAGCTGATTTGTAAAACCAGAGCTCCTTGTCCCTGAAATCTATGGATGTCTTGTTGCCATGCATTTGCGGTACCCCCAGGTGAACTCCATGAGAAACCGACGTGCTTCTAACCCATTGCATTAAAGTTGTAATTTCCCACAATATTCACTTTATCAGTTGAGGCTTGACACTGTTATGCGGCGCCTTCTTGAGAGTCTTTGGAAGGGCGATGTAAGGCTAAGTAACTAATGTTAGGGCAGTTACTGTCCGTTAACCGAGGTCCCCTCCGTATGCTAGACGAGATTGTCAGTATCGTACGGGAAAACCAATGTCAAGAGAAATTGAGAGAACAAAAATGAGAATTGAAAGAAAGTTTGATTGCATTAATGAAAGTTATTACAGAAAGGCAACGCGTTGTCGAGGGGGAGAGACACCAGTACAAAGAATTGTTTTCTTGCTAGAAAGTTTTGAATGCTTGATCCCCCCTAATAATGCTTAAAAAAATAAACCAAAGTTACAAGACTTGACCTAAATAAGCTATATAATCATAATGAAAATACATGGAATAAAACTACTCTATATTTACAATGAAAAGGACTTAGTTTTCTACAAGGTAGAAACATGTCCGTCGTCAGCAACTTTGTCTTTGGCATGGCAATCTGCGTGTGGCATTGTCTGTGCGCAT
The DNA here is from genome assembly GCA_005239525.1 of Nicotiana knightiana. Classification (NCBI taxonomy): domain Eukaryota; kingdom Viridiplantae; phylum Streptophyta; class Magnoliopsida; order Solanales; family Solanaceae; genus Nicotiana; species Nicotiana knightiana. The sequence continues at coordinate 13,338 of ML398052.1, forward strand.
GGCGCTGTTGGTAGTTGCATGCGACTGGGCACTAATGAGGGATATCGGTGGGGTGGCAGAGGCACATGCGCGCTTTTCACTTGGCATAGCGAAGACCACGGGGTCGTCCGTGGTGCTAGGCGTTAGGAGGGTTTCCAGGATGCCACGAGGGACGTCCAAAGGGTCAAGGGGTATGGCTGGAAAGCCGCCCTGAAATTCTCCCCCACCTGAGTTGGCGACGTCCTCGGTGACTTACTTGCAAGATAATCTTCAATTAGGCTCTTGTAGGCTTTGAGGTTTGTACCCCTCTCCCAATTATTCTCTTTTGCATCACAACCTTGCCATTCACCAAAAAATCTTGGTGATCCTTCCTTGAGGCGTGAATCGCCCGATCATCAAGTATGGCCTTAGCACGCTTTTTCCCAGTTGAATTGGGGCCTCGAATACTGGGTATTGTGAGTTGGCTCCGTGAAGGGTCCTCCGTGTTTTCCCGTAAAGGTTTCAGAAGGCTGACATGGAAGACGTGATGGATTTTCCACCAAGATAGGGTATCCACCCGGTATGCAACTTTCCCAATGCGCCTTTCAATGGACAAGGGTCCAATGTATTTTTGCAATAGGCGAGGGTCCATTGCAAACAAGTACCTCTTTGGAATTTTGACCATCACTATGTCTCCTGCTTGGTATTCAACAAAGCGATGATTTTGATCACTATGCCTCTTCATCTGCTTTTGGGCTTTGACCAAATAGCTCCGCACTATCTCTAAATTTTCCTTCCATTCTTTTGAGAAGCTAGCATCTCGAGGAGATTTGACATGTTTGGTGCATTCACAGTGTGTGGGAGTAGTTGTTGCTGCTCGGTAACAATTTCAAAATCACTTGTGTTTGTACTAGAGCTCTTTTGTGAATTGAAACACAGTTGAGCAGCATCCAGAAGCTTCAACCAATTCTTCTGCAATCCTGTTACAAAGTGGTGGAGATATTCCTCCAACAAACCATTGAGACGCTCCGTCTAGCCATTGGATTGTGGATGAAAACTTGAGATGTGACTCAATTTTAACCGGAGGCACTTAAAGAGTTGGGTCCAAAAGTTACTAGTGAAGCGTGAATCGTGATCACTAATGATGTCTTTGGGCAGGCCCCAATATTTGACGACATGAGAGAAGAAGAGTCGAGTTGTATCTTCTGCTGATATATATTGTGGGGCTGCAATAAAGGTGGCATAATTGGAAAACCGATCCACCACAACCAAGATAGTTGTAAGATCTCCGACCTTGGGAAATCTGGTGATGAAATACAGAGAAACACTTTCCCAAGGTCTCTTTGGGATAGAAAATGGTTCCAAGAGTCCCGTTTGTGTCAAGCGGTCTAACCTGTCCTTCTGGCATACTAGACAAGTCCTCACATACTGAGCGACATCATCGGCCATTTGAGGCCAATAATATGCATGACAAAGTAATTCCATGGTGCGTTCTTCACCAGGATGGCCGGCCCACAAAGTATTGTGACATTATGCCAGAAGAGTCCTTCGCAGATCTGCTCCTTTAGGAACATAAATTCTATTCCCTTTCACTTTCAGGAAACCATCTTCCATGTAGAACTGGCGAGTCTTGCCCTGTCTTACTAGATCAACCAAATACTGAGCAGCCTTGATGAGTAGATCCTATATCTGGTCTTTTATGGTGGTATCTACTTTGCTCCCCCTTAGGGTGGCGAGTAGGCACACCGATGCTAGGTCAGCTCTTCGACTGAGTGCATCAGCAACATGATTAGTCTTCCTACTTCGGTACTCCAGGTTGAAGTGAAATTGTCCAAGGAGTTCCTGCCACCTGGCCTGTCGACCATTTAGTTTTGGTTGGGTCATCAAATGGCTAACAGCTGTGTTGTGTGTCTTGACCACGAACGGGGTTCCCAGCAGATAGTGCCTCCAAAGGGGTAAGCAATGGACAACAACCAATAATTCTTTCTCGTGGGCGGCATAGCGCCGCTCTGCATCCTTCAGCTTCTGACTTTCGTACTCTACATGATGACCTTCTTGTAGCAAGACTCTGCCAAGATCATAGTCGGAAGCATCTGTTTGTACCTCGAATGGCTTGGCCAAATCAAGGAGGGCCAAGACGGGGCTAATGGACATAGCAGTTTTTAATGCGTTGAAGGCCTCCGCTCGCCTGGGTCCCCAATCCCAAGGCGTGACCTTCTTGAGGAGTTATGTTAATGGCACTGTGATGAGGGAGTAATTTTTCACAAATCACCGATAGAAGTTGCATAGGCCAAGGAACGCCCTCAAGGCATTTATATCCTTGGGCGGAAGCCAATCTGTGATAGCTTGAATCTTTTGTTGGTCCATCTTGATCCGCCCTTCCTCAATGACATGTCCGAGGAAGTCAATCTATTTTTGAGCAAAGGAGCACTTGGACAGCTTTGCATGTAATTCGTGCTCCCGCAATCGAGTTAGGACCTTCCGCAAGTGCTCCAGGTGTTCTTCCAGTGTTTGGCTATAAACCACAATGTCGTCCAAGTAGACCACCATGAATTCGTCAATGTACTCTCGGAAGACTTGGTTCATCAGGGTGCAAAATGTGGCTAGAGTGTTAGTCAAGACAAACGGCAACCAGGAAGTCGAACGACCTATATCTTGTCACACAGGTCGTCTTCTATTCATCACTCTCAGCAATCCGGACTTGACAACACCATGTCTTCAAGTATATTTTTGTGAACACCGTTGCACCGCCCAATATGTCGAACAAGTCTACCATGAGCGGAATAGGATACTTGTTCTTCACAGTGATTTTGTTTAGAGCCCGATAATCCACACAGAGTCGTAGACTACCATCATGTTTATTTTGGAATAGCACAGGAGGACCATATGGGGACTTGGAGGGTACAATGATCCCTGTGTCTAGCATTTTCGTCAATTGTCTCCGAAGCTCGGTAAGTTCGGGTTGTCATATTCTATATGGAGCCTGGGCGGATGGCTTCGCACCCAGAACCAACTCAATCTCATGGTCCACAGTTCGCCTAGGCGGGAGTCGCTTTGGCATATCTTGTGGCATGACGTATTCAAATTCCAGTAGACGCTCCTTCACGGGTGTAGGAATGGGCCCCGAGGAGCATTCTACATCTTCAATGCATAGGGTAGCCAGGAACGTGGGTTCATGTCTTTTGACTCCCTTCTTCAACTGCAAGGCCGAGATGTTCTTGGGTGTCCATCTTCATGGGCATGCACGGGATAATATAAGGCTTGGCTCCATTTGCTCATATCATCAGTAACATGTCTACATACGGTACGGGCATGGTGTTGGTTTGCCTCAAGAATTCCAACCAACAATCAACTCGAAATCATCTATAATCAACACTCGCAAGTTGAATTTTCCTTCATAAAGACCAAGCTTTACTGGTACTTCTTTGTCTATTCCACCCACTGGCTAGGGAGTAGAATCTTACCTTTTAGTTGAAGACCTTGTGAGTCACCCTAGAGAAATCTTCAAGGTTTGAGCAAATATTGATGAACAAAAGACTTAGAATTCCTCTTCTCGCTCTAGAACACCTTCCCCTCTCTCTAAAATGTAGAATTTTCTTTTTAGAATGACCCCTAAGAGTGTTTTATGAAAAGGGGTCGGGTTATAAAAATCCAAAAAAGAAACTCCGAAACGGGATCTATGGTTGCATATGCGACCGCGAAATGGCCCTTCAGAACTAGGTTGGTCTGCTCTACTCTGCAACCGTTATGCGGTCCACAGACCTGTTCTGCGGTCACATAATGTGCTGCAGAACCTCCCTCCGCAAAATTTCAAAGCTGGATATGAGATCGGAGTGCGGCCTGCAAAATCGTGTTGCGGTCGCATAATGAGCCGCGAAAATGGTATCTAGAAATGTCCCAAATGATTCTCTCACTATCCGTTCATTCTGCGGCCCACATAGTGATTATGTGGCCGCGTAATGGGCTACAAAAATGCTCTATTCTTCCAGACATTTTCCTTCAACTCACCAGCGCACTGTTCAACCCAAAAAGTCCGTACCGTGCTTGCCGCGAAGAATCTCTACTATCATTAACACCTATGCCTACCTCGCCACCACGAAACCCCGCATTTTAGGAAAACTTTTACGGGGCCTTACAACCCGGTTCAAACAAAACCCTTGGAAAAGAACCATGGCACAAAGAAAAACCAAGGGGGGAATTATTACACAACCTAATGAAAGAAAATCTTTTTGTCTTTTCCTTTAGATTTTAAACCCTCAAGAAACCCGTCGAATGATATCCATAGTCGGGAAAAATTGAATTTTGTTTAATGGTTTTTTCAAGTTTATGGGTTTTTCAATCATTTTCTATCTTTAACTACTGCAACTACCAAACAAAAAACTAATATACATACATAATATCCCCCACCCCACACTTTAAGTTGTGGCATGTCCCCGTGACACACAATTAAAAAGCATAAGATAAAATAAACTTCCCTGAACATCTAGTCAGGGTCTGAGTCAAAGTCGGGCTCCATTCCTCGTGCCCGAACTGATGCGCACATCCATGCAGACAACGTTTTCTCAGCCTTTTTGGGGTACACCCCACAATTATCTTTCTCACTCACCGCAACTTTCTCTTTCGGTCCCTTCACTTTCCATTCAACACTTGCAGATGGTTTTCCTTTATGCACCCCATTTTCTACATCCATCTTAAACGTCACAGTTTCCTCACCCACTCTAAGCACGAGTTTTCTTTCGTGTATATCCAATATAGCTCTACCCGTCACTAAGAATGGTCTCCCTAGGATGAGGGGGACCTCATCGTTCTCCTCCATATTCACCACTATAAAGTCTATAGGAAATACGAACTTATCCACCTGAACTAACACATCTTCCACTATCCCCTCAAGTGTTATAGTCGTTTTGTCTGCCAGCTGCAAGGATATTGGCACCGACCTTATCTCTCCAATTTCCTTCTCCAGTTTCCTATAAATAAATAGAGGCATTAAATTAATTGAGGCACCAGAATCACATAAAGACTTGTCAAAATTTATAGTTCCTAATGAGCAAGGTATTGTACAACTCCCTGGATCTTCACATGTTTTTGGGAGTTTATTTTGCATTATCGTGTTGCAATTCTCTGAGATCTTGACCACTGAGGTCTCCTCGATTTTTCTTTTCTTCATCAGATCTACTTCAAGACCCTAGCATAAGACGGCATTTGTGAGGGCACTTCTATGCATGGTAAGTTTACATGAACATGTTTCAGCATATCCAAAAATCTCTCAAATTGCTTGTCCACCTTTTCTCTATATAGCTTTTGAGGAAAAGGTAAAGCAGGTATCTGCTTTCTCTCTTAAGGTTCCTCCCTTCTCAATTTTTCTTCCTTCTTCTTTTTCTAAGCTTTCATTTGACCCTTTTCTTTTTATCATCATCACTTTTCAGTTGCTCCCCACTTACTTTTTCAAGTTTCACCTCGTTTTGGATTGGGGTGGGGTCTTTCACCACTTGCCCACTTCTCAAGGTTACAACATTCACTATTTATTTGGGCAATATCAGCAGGGAGAGTGCCTGGAACCCTCTTAGATAATATTTTTGCAATCTTTCCCACTTGCTTCTCTAAATTTCGAATTACTGCCCTCTGCACTTCAAATATTTCATCAGTTTTCACAATGAAGGCCTTCATAAGATCTTCTAGACCAGGCTAATTGGGCTATTGAGGCTGAAACTACTGCCTCGAGTGATTTGTAAAACCAGAGCTCCTTGTCCCTAAAATCTGTGGTTGTTTTGTTGCCATGCATTTGCGGTACCCCTAGGTGAACTCCATGAGAAACTGTCGTGCTTCTGACCCATTGCATTGAAGTTGTTATTCCACACAGCATTCACTTTCTTAATTGAGGCTTGACACTCATGAGTAGGGTGTCCTCTTCCACATATATCACAGGCTGCATGAGGCTCATTTGGTATCGAGGCTAAGGTAAGCTTCCTTATTTCTTTAGCCATAGCATCAATTTGTACCTGCATAGATGTATTACCATCAACTTGGTGAACACCAGTTGATCTTCTTCTTTCAGCACTCTCGGAGGGCCACTGATTTGCATCTTCAAATAACTCATCAAGAACTGTAACTATCTCCGTTGGAGTCTTTTTTATCCACGGGCCTCCAGATACATTGCTCAATGTTCTACGCGAGGCCGGTGTCAATCCATCCCAAAAGTCCTGGAGGTTTATCTAGAGTTCAATTCCTCTATGTTGACACTTTCGAACAATCTCCTTAAACCTCTCATATGCTTCAAAAATAGTTTTCGTATCTTTCTGGCAGAAGTTATAGATTTCTCTTCTAAACTTGCTCGTTTTAGCTAAGGAGAAATATTTATCAAGGCATTTATGGTCATCTTACCCTAAGTTCTAATTGATCCCGTGGGCAAGCTTCAAAGCCACTGCTTTGCATCATTTTAAGATAAAAGGGGAATTCCCTTGAATACACCTCATCTTGTAACACACCACTATATTGAAAGGTATTCATAATCTCCTTGAAGTCCATTAGATGTGTGTTCGGATCTTTGTTTGGCTTCCCTCTGAAGACACAACAATTTTGAAGGGTTTGAAGCAACCCTTGCTTCAACTCGAAATTGTTTGCTGCAATTGGAGGTGGTCTAACACTTGATAAACCTTGATTGTAGACTGGTCTAGCATAATCACCAAGTGGTCTCCAAGAACGGGAGCTATATTTCTGAACTGATCTGGAGCCAAGGGTTTATTTTGAGCGATTCTCTGACCCCTCTCTTCTTCGTAGATAATCTGTACATCTCTAATAGCTGCTTTCTCAGCATCCCATGCAGCTTGTTCTCTTCATCGGGTTGCTTCTCTCGCAGCCAAATCTACATTATCCTCACCGTTTCTAGCCATAAGTTCTCTGGTTGAGGATTGCCCAACCTTTTTCTGATGTCTCGGTGAGATCTTTCCTTCCTCGGATATCACAGTTGTTTTCAAGTCATGCACCAACCTCAACATGTAACCTGCGCATAGTCAAAGAACACCAAATGTAAAAAGTAAAAAGAAAAAGAAAAATTCCAGAATTAGAACTACAAACTATTTCAAACACAACTGATTGCCAATTCCCGGCAACGGCGCCAAAATTTGACGATCTCAGAACAGACACTTAAATTATGCTCCCTAATCAAATATAGTATAGTATAATATAGTATCCACAAAGATTGAATTTAAACAATATTCTCGTAGTTTCTAGTTTGATTGATATCCAAGATGATCAATAATTGAGATTTATGTGATTTCTAACTAAAATTATCTAAGATCTAAAGTTATTGACTAATGAAAATTGAAACAAGGATAAGCAAGGAAGTTATTAATGGGAGAAAATAAGGATTGATAGGATAGGTGTAAGATAGTTGTTTGGGATCTAACTCTAGATAATTCACTTCTAATGTTCAAGTGAGTTTTTCAACACTCAATTATTAGTTCAAACGTTCTGCTAAAACTCCTCTCTCGATTAAGTCTTAACCTCACGAGATGAAACAATTTAAGCACGTGAAGATATGCACGAATGCGTAGTGGATTGGTGTTTAGGAGAACCTCTCTCGACTATTCTCCTAACTAGGTTTAATCAATGATTCAACTAGCCTCTCTCGATTACTTAGAAGAATTAATGAACTCAATCAACCATATATTGCAAAGATATCACAAGTTATGCCTCTCTCGATTACATGAACAATTGAATATAGCTGCAATAGTTAAATCATCCAAAAACGTTTCAATACATAAAACTTGAGTTATAATATACAAACAATCATCAATACACCAAATCCATCAAACCTTAAAGAGAACTACTCCATAGATATGGTGCAATTCATCACAAATAAAATTAAAGTATAGGAAAACATAAATTCAATCCAAACTCGTGTCTTGAGTGAGGAAATAATTATGAAATCCTTGGGATCATGTCCTTCCAACTCCTCCTTAGCCTCCTTAGGTCGAATATGTGTCAAAAGTCCTGAAAATAATATTTTTCCATGTATTTATTCCAAGTAGGGTCGGGCCCAGATGAAATCACCTTTTCCTAGCCGAAATAGGATATTTACTCTATAAAAAATACACAAGCGCGCCGCATGGGGTGACGCGTCATGCAGAGCATCAGTGGGGAAATCCAGAGAGCTAACTTCTGACAGGCAGCAGGAAATTGTATAAGTGTGACGCCCCACGCGCCACGGTAGTGGGAATTTCTAAAAGTACGGATCAAACTTCGACCCCTGAACACGATCCTGGCTTAATCCATTGGGCTTTTATTCAGACTTCAAAGCTCCAAATCACTCAAATTCATTCCATAACATCTACATCACTCGAAACCCTCCCACAAGGCATAAAATGCATAATAAGAGCAAAAAACTCCCAATTAAAGCTCAAAACAAGTAAAGTTTAGTAAATTAGAGTGCAATAAGCGTCTAAAATATGGGATTGTAGCCTATCATCAGTGTCCTATTTTTTATAAAAGAAGAAGAATGGATTATTATCAAGAGCTCATCAATAAAGTACTTGATAAATTGCAAGGTTGGAAGGCTAAACTATTGTCCATTAGAGGTAGGGTAATCTTCATTTCTTATGTGTTACAAAGCATGCCAATACACCTTCAATCTGCAGATAGCCTATGTTACATGTCACGCCTTGAACTCAGGGAGCGCGACCGACGCTCAGCCGAGTAAATCCCGCCGAGCAAGCCTGTTAGATTTCCTTTTACCCAAACTCATCCATGAATAAAGAGGAGATGTACTCCATTAATCAAACACTAATATGATTTCATTAGCAACTCCATTCATAATTTCCAAAACATTACAAGTATATAGATATAATGAAAACGTGTTTACCAAATATCAACATTTCTAGTTTTGACTCCCAATATCAACCACCACCCACAACCTGTCTACAGAGCCTCTAAGTACAACTGAAGAGTAATATGAAAATGCCGACAACAAGGCTCAGGCTATACCTCAAAACATAAAGTACATGAGAAATAAGAGATACATGACCCTGAAATGAAGTGGGCTCACCAAGTCAGCTGAAGAGATTGTACCGCTATCACTGATCAATGTTTCCTGCTGTGGAACCACCTAAATCCATTAAAGATGCAACGTACCCGGAAAAAGGTATGTTAGTACCGTTGAATAGCACTATTATGTATAGCTAAAAGTCTTTTCAAAATAGAATCAGCATGTAAGAAAAGGAAAACCATAGAAAAAGCAAGTCACCATCAACAATATCCAAATGCCTAAATTGTAACATAACAATTTTCAAAATATGAAAATAATATATAATTTTTGGTTGGGAGATCATTAGCACCGATATACCACATTCTTTGTTAGCACGGAGTCCGATCACACCCGATCGACTAGATCATCTCCCCATGAACAATGTGGTTTGATATGTGATATGAAAGAAAGTTTTTACCAAGCTATGCTGCATGTATTGGAGGTGACATCTTGTCCAAACCAGGCTCAGATCACAACCCCATGATCTTATCTTGTGATCTCAATGTTGTTCCTATAAAGAAGTCTTTCAAGTTCTTGAAATTTTGGATAAAACATGAAACTTTTCTAGATGTGGTAAAGGAGAATTGGGAGGTAGATTTTGTTGGTAACCCTTTCATCGTGTTCAACTACAAGTTGAAGAAGTTGAAGAAAGCATTGTCGACATGGAGTAAATCTACTTATGGGAACATTTTCCAGAATATAGCTAGTTTAGCAGAGCTAGTCACTGTACATGAAACTCAATTTGAGTTGAACCCTATACAACATAATAGAGAGAGTATTTTGAAGGTGCAAGCAGAATTCATTACATATCTTCATCTAGAGGAGGAATTCTGGAAGAAAAAAGCTGGGATGAATTGGTTTCAAAATGGTGATAGGAACACAATTTTTTTTATGCTCAGGCCAATGGAAGAAGAAAGAGATTACATGTGAAGATAATTCAAAATAGTATGGGCCAATGGCTTGAAGGCGATGAGGCAATGGCAAAGGAGACATTGAATTTTTTTCCAGGCTCAATTTAATAAGGAGAGGGCTCCTACTGCCTTTGGATTTTGTATCATATACCAAGATTAGTAGAGATGGGGCAGAATCAAGAGATTATCAAACAACCTACAAAAAATAAAGTAAAACATGCAGTCTTTGGGCTCAATGGGGAGAGTGCAGGAGGTCATGATGGCTTTAATGGTTGATTCTTCTAAGCTTGTTGGGATATTATTGGGGATGATATTTTTTTTTGACACGGTGAAGGATTTATTTAATGGTGAGGAGCTACCTAGATTTGTCACTCATACAAATTTAATTTTATTTCAAAAAAAGAAAGAGGTTACTACCATTTCTGATATGAAGCCAATTAGCCTAAGTAATTTATTAACAAGGTGTTTTCTAGAGTCATTCACGAAAGGTTAGTTGATTTACTTCTTAATTTAATCTCCGATGAGCAAGCTGGATTTGTCAAGGATAGAAGTATTGTTCAGAATGTCCTATTGACTCGAGAGACTATCATTGATATTAGATTGAGAATCAAGACAAGACCTAATATAGTGATAAAGATATATATGACTAAAGCTTATGACAGGCTTTCATATCTCTTCTTGACCAAAGTTCTGAGGAAGAAGGGGTTTTGTGAGAGGTATATTGGCTTGGTGTATGACATTGTTTCAAACAACTAGTATTCAGTGCTACTCAATTGGCAACCTTATGGTTTCTTTAAGTCTACAAGAGGGGTGAAACAAAGGGATCCTTTGTCTCCTACACTCTTCATCTTGGCAGCAGAAGCTTTGTCAAGGGGATTGAATGCACTACATATGAACTTGTATTTCTGTTTCTTGGATTTTCCCAAATGAATTCCAAAACTTAATCACTTGGCCTATGCAGATGAAACAATAATTTTCTCCTCTTCAGATTCTACAGCTTCATGGAGGTTTTGAATGCTTATGAGGTTGCTTCTGGAGAGTTGATAAACAAAGAAAAATCATTATATGCATCATTCAACAAGCTTGGAGGTGATTACTAAGGTGCAAATAATTACTAAATTGGCAGGGAAGACTTTCCATTCACATATTTAGGGTGTCATATTTTATTTACAAGGAGAAGAATGGATTATTATCAAGAGCTCAGCAATAAAGTGCTTGATAAATTACAAGGTTGGAAGGGTAAACTATTGTCCATTGGAGGTAGGACAGTCTTGATTTCTTAGATGTTACAAAGCATGCCTATACACCTTCTATCTGCAGTCAACCCTCCTACATTTGTGATTGATAAGCTACATAAAATGTTTGTCTAATTCCTTTGGATCAATTCAGTTGGAAAAAAGAGTAGACATCGAGCTTCATGGAACACTTTGTGTCTGCCTGTTGATGAGGAAGGAGTAGGTTTTAGATCACTTCATGATGTGCCCAAAGTTTTGTTTGCAAATTTTGGTGGAACTTTACAACTAAAACTACTTTGTGTAGTTCTTTTTTTTTTTAAAGAAAATTTTTGTTAATCTCTCAAACACCATTACACATTTTCTATAAAAAATACTGTACAAACTAGAAGGATTCTTCTAGTCGGAAAATACTCTATCCTCCTTTTCTATATCATCACTAGATATATTGTTAAATACAATTGTTCTAGCCATTTCCTACTATCTCTACCTTCTTTCCTTATATCCTACATCTTCGGTTTGATTTTGCATTCCTGCTTGATCTGGTTGCATATCTTCTCTGGATGTATCACCTTATTGTTCCATACTGCCTCATTTCGAACCATCCATATTTTGTATACCAATGCCGATATTGTTGCTGCAATGAATTTCTTGCTCATTCTACCTCTCACATTCCTCATTAGTTTCCTCCATATATTTTCAATACCTGGATCTTGAATTCCGCTGCCTAACCATTTCAACAGCAGCTTCAAACATTCTTTCAAAAATTGGCACTCAAAGTATAGATATTGTATTGCTTCCTTGTTCCCCCCACAGATTTCACATCTTGTCTCTGTGCATACACCAACTTTTCTAATCTTTCTCTTGTCAGCAGTCTTTGTCGAATTGCTAACCAGCATATCATGCTATGTTTTGGAATGTTTACATTATTCCATATCCATCTAGCCCATGGCCAGTCTTCCATCTCCCCTTTCATCCATTTGTATCCTTCTTGTATTATGTATTTTCCTCCTTTCTTTTGCCAATCATTCCCCTTGTATCCATATTTGACTTTGTCTTTTATACTGCATATTCTTCTCCAGTACCAGCTACAATCTACTGGTGGCTTGTACTGCTTCCATTGAACTCCTTTCATGTATATATGATCCACCCATTTCATCTATAAGTTGTCAGCCTTTTGAGCAATTCCATACATATTTAGCAATGGCAGCCTTATTCCATACTACACAATCCCTTACCCCTAAACCTCCTTTATTTTTTGGTCGACATACTATATCCCAAGCCACCAATGGTACTTTATTAGTGTGTTCTTTCCCATCCCAAATATAGTTCCTACAAATTGCAGTCACTTTTTTAGCACCATTTTTGGAAGTATAAAAATTGAAGACCAATAAGAATGAATATGCAGCAATACAGAATTCACTAGTTGCACCCTCCCAGCATATGACAAACTCCTCGAGTTCCAATTTTTAATTCGACTTGTCATTTTATCAATTAGTACCTCACAGTCCAGAACAGATAACTTTTTTGCCGCAATTGGAACCCCCAAGTATCTGGATGGTAATGCCCCCTTCTTGTATCCAGTTGTCTCACACAGGTCTTCCAGTTCTTGTTTTGTCATATTGGCACTAAATATGTTGGAATTTTCTCCATTTGTTGTCAACCCTGAAGTATTTGAGAAAGCTTGTAGGTCCCTTAGCATCAACATTGTTGATTGGTAGTTACCTTTACAAAATAGCAGTAGGTCATCAGCAAAACATAGATGATTGAGTTTCATTTCTTTGCATTTTGTAGGAAATCCAAATTTCTTCATCCCTGCCACTTTATTCAAAATTCTAGTCAAGTATTCCATGCATATGACAAAGATCAAGGGTGAAATAGGATCACCATGTCTTAAGCCTTTTTCCCTGTTATATTCCCATATAAACCCCCATTTATTGCAATATTGTACTGTGTGGTTGTTATACAAGCCATGATTCGCTTGATGAACCTCTGAGGGAAGTTCATTGCATGCAACATCTCTTCTACAAATGACCACTCCACACTGTCATAAGCTTTCTTCAAATCTATCTTAATTAAGCAACTTTGGGTACTATTTTTCCTTCTGTATAGTCTGACTAAATCCTGACAAATCAACACATTTTGTACTATTGTCCTCCCTGCAATGAATGCACTTTGATTCTCTGATATGGTTGTAGGCAATATTAGTCTTAATCTGTTGCATAACATTCCGGACACCACTTTGTATATAGTGTTACATCATGTTATTGGTCTATAATCCCCCGCACTAGTAGCATGAGTTCCTTTTGGTATCACTGTTATCACTGTTTGATTCCAAACATTAAGCATCTCCCTTGTTCGGAAGAACTCCATTATTGCCTCTATTACATCTTTACCCACTATCTCCCAGATATCCTTGAAAAACTTGCTTCCATATCCATCTGGCCCTGGTGATTTGTCTTCATTTATTGCCCATAAAGCTTCCTTCACCTCTTTCTCTATAAACTGCTTCTCTAACATCTTCCTTTGTGCTGCAGTTACTATTGGACCTTGTTGAATCAATCCACTATTTACATGCTCCCTTCCCAAATTGGTGGTTCCTAACAACTTTGTATAAAATTCAATGAAAGCCTTCCCTACTTCATCCAGTTCTGTTCTATTCATTCCCTGAGCATCTGTTATTGAAAATATTCTATTCATGTTCCTTCTTTTCTTCATCATACTATGAAAGTACTTTGTATTCAAGTCCCCTTTCTCTATCCACTGCACTTTGCTTCTCTGCCTCAAGAATTGATATTTTGCTTCATTTAGCCTTTTAGTCTTCCTTAGTAGCTTTGCTTCCTCCTCTTGTATACTCCGGTTAAAAGGATATAATATCTTTGTTGACACTGTAATAGTTCTTCTTGTGTTGCATCTGCTTTCATTTCTATTTGACTAAATTTCTCCTTATTAAGCTACTTTAACATCCCTTTCAAATTATTCAACTTCCCCACCAGCTCGTACATTGTTGTCCCCTTCTTCCTTGTTTTCCACCCTTGTATAACTGTTTCTCTAAATTTTGGTTCCAGACTCCACAGATTGAAATATCTAAAGACCGGTTTCCTCTTTTGATTTCCTGCTCATCTTACTATTGCTGGACAGTGATCATATGTTCCTTCATTCATGTAATACACTTCTGAATCTGGCAATATAGTTATCCATTCTATGTTTATCAACACTCTATCTATCATGTTGTATACTCTATCTTCACCACTTTGTTTATTGTTCCATGTATAAAATGCCCCTGATGACTTCATCTATTGTAACTCACATTCCTCGACACATTTCTTAAAATCCCTTATCTCTGACATTCTCACTTGACTCCCTATTCTATCTTCTCTATTCAATACACAGTTGAAATCACCCATAACAGCTCCTGGTCCCCTCGTTTGTTCATTAATTTTCTATATTTCTTCCCACAAGCTCTTCCTTAATGTTGCATCATTAAAACCATACACTATTGTTACTGCAAACACCATTCTGTTACCCCTATGTTGTACTTCACAGTGAATTAGTTGTTCTGTGACATTGACTATGTTTACATCAAATATCATTGGCTTCCATAACACCCATATTCTCCCCCTTTTATGCTGACTCAAACTAGTACAGTAGGACCAACCATTACAAAGATTAAGAGTTGCTTTCTGAGCTTTAGCTCTCTTAACCTTTGTTTCCAAGAGACCAAACAGTCCAACCTGAGAATTATGCATAAACATATGCACATCCTTCTGTTTATCTGGATTATTCAGCCCCCTGGTATTCCAAAATCCTATTATATCCATTCTTTGGGGGTTCTCCCCCACCCTTATCACCTATTGCTCCATTTTTTCCTTCATTGACATTCCCCTTTGAAATTAGTTGCATCACTGTCTGACTTGTACTTGCCTCCTCTGTGCTTTGTTGTTTCCCTAAAGTTGCAAATGTGTTTCCTATCTTCAATGGTTCTTCTGGTACTATCATCCCTTTTCTTACATATTTCCCTGTTCTATACCCTTGTTTATAGTACTTTCCCCTCTCCATTTGTTCATAAACTCCCTGCTGTTTCTGCATTTGTTGTTCCAATTTCTTTGATTGTAATTTCCCCTGCTGTGTCCGCTCCCCTATATTCTGTTGTTCTGATTTCTTCTGCTTCTCTATCTCTTGTTGCTTCTCATTCTTCTCTTGTTCCTCCTTTATAAACTTTCTACATTCATTCAATTCATGACCATAATTTTTGCATTTCTCACACATAACTGGTTTCCACTCATAATGAATTTTTCTGTTCCACTATTTTTCCTGCCTCATTTTCGAATCTAATACTTGTTGGATACTGATGATTCAATTTCACTTCAACTAGAACTCTTTCATATGTTAGCCTTTCCCTCTTTGTAGTTGAAGCATCTGCCCTCAACGGTTTCCCTATCAACCCAGCTATCTTTGTTAGAGTTGTTTGCCCCCAGTATTTGACATCTAGCCCTACCATTCTCACCCATATTGGAATGTTTTCCGTCTCTTACTTAGTAATTTCCATATCTGTCTTCCATGGTTTCACTATCACTGGATTTCTATCAAACATCTGCACTCCTTCTTTTACCACCTTGTTTCTGCTCTCTATACTGTGAAATCGAACCATGAATACTCCCCTATTTAGTTGAGCTACCTTATCAATCCTTAGTCCTCCCAAATTCTTCTAAAATAGCCATCAATACTATTTGCGGTGGATTTGATCCCAGTATATAGCATACTACAGCTGTCGACCAGTATTCTACCTCATCATTAATGTCTGCCATTGTCATTTTCACATTCATTTCACTTTTCTCCATTGTTAGGTCAATTACTTCCTCTATCGGTATTTTACCCACAACATTACTCCACGATTTACTAGTTGAGTCAGTTGTTTTAGTCGAACATGTATTATTGTTCATCATCTCTTCTTCATCTGTTCGATCTGCCCATGATTTCCTACTCACCTTTGAATTTTCATATCCTTGTGGTGTTGTTGGGTTTGAAATCAAATTGATATCCAGCGGCACAATTCCTTGTATCAAATTGATACTCTTCATTTTTTCGCATTCTCTGTCTGTGGGACTCTCATGCATGCTGAATTTGAGGTCTGACTCCCATGGATTTTCTGACCTCCGCCTCTATTCCTTGATTTTCTCGCCATGTCAGTTCTCACTGAGAGAGAATCTTAGTCAGTTCTTTTATGATTCAGTAATATTGCAAGAAAATAAATGCTATGATAGTACCTTGGAGGGATGGCTCACATGTTTGGAGAAATATGCTAGAATCTAGGGATCTAATAGAACATCAAATTCTATGAGAACCAAAAATAGTATCATCACTCTTTTGGTTTAAGAATTGGTCAAGTTTGGGTGCACTCTATTTCATTTAACCTCCAAATTTCTATTGTGATGAATCTGTGCATAATGTTTATGATGTGGTCAATGAGGGTGCTTGGGATGAAGATGGATTGAGGTCAATTCTGCTAGATGAGTTGGCTGTGCACATTCTTTAACACATCCAACCTCAAGTTGTACATGATGTCCTTGACAAACCTTTTTGGATGTTGGAGACAAGGGTAACTTTGCTGTGAAGTTTGTTCGTGAATATTTGAGGAAGAGAAGGGATACTAACACTGCTTATAAGAATATGTGGGTTAAGATGCTGCCCTTTAAGATATCAGATTTTATGTGGAAATTATGGAGAGCAAAACTGCCTTTGGATGATGCAATTAGGAGGATGGGATATATTATACCCTCAAGGTGTTGGTTTTTTGTGAATCCACAAGAGGAAAATATGGCTCATATCTTCTTCATATCATATGCAGCTTCTAGGATCTGGGCATACTTCTTCTCATTTGCAGGTTTGTCTTTGTAGGGTATAAGCTTGCATCAAGTTGTGGTTAAATGCTGGACAACTCAGGTGATTCCTAGACTAAATCTATCTTTAAATCTCTACCTTCTATTATTGTTAGGGAACTATGGAAGAGAAGGAATAGTTACAAGTATGGAGATATCTATTAGCAGAGTGATCTCTCAAGTGTCTTCTACACTACAAGCACTTGACAAATTTAGGAATCCTAGGCTTCAAAATGTACCTCACAAGTGGCCGGATTTACTACACATGTTGGAACATTATACACCAAGGTTGAAGATAAACAAGGTGCTATGGGAATTTCCTATGATGGTAGGATGGATAAAGGTGAATACTGGTGGTGCATCTAGGGGGAATCCAAGCAGGAGTGCAAATGGTTTTTGTTTGAGGGATGAGCCAGTAGATGTCATACATGCACATGGGCAGGAGATACATGAGATATATGACTCTATGCCACTTAAAAATGTAAGGGTAGTTGGAGTACAGCATGGATAATTTTTGAGTATGTGTAGGAAATAAGGAGGTTACTGGAGGTGTGTACTGCTAGGGTATCACATATATTTAGAGAAGGCAATAAACCGGCGGATCGTCTAGCCAACTATGCACTTGATATTGGTCCTATTGAGTGTGACTATTTTGCTCAATGGGATATTCAAGGGAGGAGAATTATGAATAATGATAAACTTCAATGTCCTTAGTTGAGGATAAGAGTTGCAAGGAGCTTGCAGGTGAGAAAGAAATGAGTAAGGGGATGAAGGAAGAAGTTGGAGGCAGTACCCATGTTCATCATACTCAAATCCTTTTAGATGAGAGTATGGTGGATTGTTTTATCACTAACCCTATTTGTTTTTAGCAGTGAGAGGTACTGTGTCCATGTCTTATCTATTGACTCAACTTCAATGGGTGGTATTAGCAGTAATGATCATTCCCTTGAAGAAGTGTCAATGATAGGCAGAAGCATGGATCGGTAGAAAGAAGGCGGGCAGTTAGGTTTTGCAATTGTAAAACTGGATGGTATATTCAGTTTTTTATCTTTAACACTGTCCAAACATGAGCGACAATGCACGAGAACATCGTTCCATGTGGGATAAGACTTCAAGAATACATTGGTACATGGGTTCCCTTCAGGTTCTACATACAGCTTTAATGTACTAATTTTCAGTTATTGTGGAGTTAAAAGTTATTCTAGACGTGAAGATCGCCTTACTACCAGCTCAATGGTATTGACTGAAGCAATAGGGCTTGGTACACAAGGTAGAACAATGGTCAGATTTACCTGTTGGAAGCAGACATTGCCCTGATGCACAAGGGAAAATCACACACTTTGAAAATTGATTTTGAATCCAACAAGCACAATGCGGAAGAAGTACATACTTTGTACGTGTTCTACACTATTTTTGGATGAAAATGGCTTTGGTACTCGCTTCAAAACCACAGGGATCAGATACAAAATGGTTGAGGCAGTCCACTTGCCTAGGTTTTTCTAATATTATAGGCAATGGTGATGATGCATTTTGAGGGTAGAGGCACTTTGCATCTTCACATTCCAACAAGTCACGCACTAAATTCATCACTAATGGAGTAGTTTGATATAAGGGTCAGCACTTTGAGTCGTGTACTTTCACATATTTGGGAGATGAGGCAACATATTGGGAAGCCATGTTCACCTTTCTTCATTACACTCGTTTGGCTGGTTTTACCAAGTTCTTGCTACACTACTAGAAATTCGGAAAAAAGCAACCAACAATTTGCGACCAAAATTGATATGTCAAAAAAAGCGACCAAAGTTGGTCGCTAAATTGGAGAAAGTTATTAAATAATTATTCTAAATACACTAATGATCAAGGTTGGTCACTTTTTGGTCGATAATGTGGTCAAAATGTTGACAGGACTGGTCAGACTTGCTTGGTCAAAGAAATATTGAAATTAGCGACCAACTTTGGTCGCTAATGTGGGACCCAGTTATAAAAATTTTAAATATTATATAAAATATAAATAAATCTGATTTAAATTTAGCGACCAACTTTGGTCGCTAATTTTAATTTATGGATAATTAGCGACCAAAGTTGGTCTCTTTTCAGGTCAACATTGGTCAAAATTAAAAATCACTTTTATATTTACTATCTAAATAATATAAATGTAATTCGTTAAGACTTTTGTAATACAAGAGATGAATACACTAAAATATAATCTAACATGTTATATATGTAGTTAAAATTGTACAACGAAGCGTGTTATATATATATATATATATATATATAGGTCGAGACGTTTTATTTTTAATATTCAACGATGCATCTGTGTAGGTTATAAATCGATAAATCAATTTACAAGTGTGTCAATCCCTAAAATAACCTGATCCTGTGTTCCTAGCGCTTCATGTACATATATATATATATATATATATGTACATGAAGCGCTATGAACACAGGATCGGGTTATTTTAGGGATTGACACCTATATACGGCTATACACACACACACACACACTTCACTATAATACTATAACGTATATATAACTTGTTATAGTGTATGTTAGTGTGTGTATATATATATATCACACACACACTTCGTGCCGCTTTAACTACATATATAGCATGTTATAGTATATGATAATATATTCGTTATTTGTATTATAACAGAGTTAATGAATTACATTCATTCATCACTAGGTTATAGGTCGATGAATCAATTATAACAGATTAATTGATATAGGTCGAGGCGTTTTGTTTTAAATATTCAATGATGCATCTGAGTAGGTTATAAGTCGATGAATCAATTTACACACAGATATATTTGATGAAAAATTATATATACTAATTAGGATCTTGACAAGTCAACAATCCCTAAAAGAACCCGACGTGGAGTTCTTTTGGGGATTGATAGAGTTGTCAAGATCCTAATTAATATATATAATTTTTCATCAAGTATACATGTGTGTCAGTTGAATAATCGACTTATAACCTACTATATATGTAGTTATATGTAGTTAAAGCAGCACGAAGTGTGTGTGTTATATAAATACACATACTAACATATACTATAACAAGTTATATATACGTTATAGTATTACAGTGAAGTGTATGTGTGTGTGTGTGTCTATATATATAAGAACATGAAGCGCTAGTAACACATGGTCGGGTTATTTTAGGGATTTATATACTTGTAAATTGATTCATCGACTTACAACCTACTCAGATGCATCATTGAATATTAAAAACAAAACGTCTCGACTTATCTCAATTAATATGTTATCATTGATTCATCGACTTATAACCTAGTGATGAATGAATGTAATTCATTAACTCTGTTATAATACAAATAATGAATACTACTATCATATACTATAACATGCTATATATGTAGTTAAAGCACCACGAAGTGTGTGTTATATATATACACACACTAACATATACTATAATAAGTTATATATATGTTATAGTATTACAATGAAGTGTCTCTCTCTGTGTGTCTATATATATATATATATTGGTTTATCAATTTATTAATTATTCGTACGTAGTAATGTATAAGATTGATCATCAATTACAATATAGTTTATGCGTGTGTATGAAATTACTCATATACTTAAATATAACTTAAAAAATTACTTTACATAGATGCTATTATAATCTATTAAAAGTAATTACATAGTTAACAATTATTTATAATAATTGTAGTTAAATAAAATAAATATTTATAGCTAAAAATAATTTTTTTTATAGCTTATAATATTTAAAAATAAAAAAACACACTTTAATTTTTTTTTTAAAATAGCGACCAACGTTGGTCGCTATTTTCAATTTAATTTTTTTTAATAGCGACCAACGTTGGTCGCTATTTTTGGTCAAACGGTCAAAACTTATTTACAGGCCAAAAATAGCGACCAAAGTTGGTCGCTTTTCCTAATTCCAGAGACAAAAATGGGTTTCCCCCCATTTATCTTATTTCCTTCCCCAAAATTTCCCCAACTCTCTCTTTCCCTCCCCCTTCTCTATTTCACTCACCCAAATCCCATCCTCCGCCCCGCGCCACCACTGCTCCACTTGCTCGCCGGCCACCACCACTGTCGCCCTTCTCTCTCTCCTTCTCCACCTAAAAAAAACAAGGTTAGAATTATAACCTTAATCTTTGTTATTTCTAGTGTGTGTTACAATATTTGATGTATTGTAGTTTATTGTTTCAATTAGTGTTTCAATTATTTGAACATTGTATTTTATTGAGGATTATGGTTTAGGTCTTGTTCTAATTAGTTTTGTTAATTAATTTTATGAACTAATTAGTTTAATTAGTGTTGAATTTAGTTTAGTTAGATTTNAGGATATGAATTGGGCTTTTAGTCTATGTATTGTAATATTAATTTATAAATTTAAATTTTTGGATATGAATTGAGCCTTTAGGATATGAATTGAACTTTTAGGATATGAATTGGACTTTTAGTTTATGTATTGGAATTTTAGTTTATAAATTGAAATTTTAGGATATGAATTGAACTTTTAATTTATGAATTGAACCTTTTTTATATGAATTGAACCTTTTTTATATGAATTGAAATTTTTGTGTATGAATTGAAATTTTAGGATATGAATTAAACTTTTAGGATATGAGTTGAACCTTTAGGATATGAAATTAATTAACTAAAAAAAGATTAAGATATGAATTAACTAAATTAATTTGCTATTATTTTATTTGTATAGATGGAACATCGTACTTGCATGTACAATAGGAATTATCCTAATCGGGGGGGATTGCGGGAGGATTTTGTAGAAGGGGTTGATGACTTTATTAGACATGCAATAGAACTTCCACCATACCAAAGTGAAGGATTAATTAGGTGCCCTTGTGTTAGGTGCGACTGTATGAGGTTTGGAAAACCGGAGGAAGTTAGACTTCATCTTTATAGGAAGGGGTTTATAGCGAATTACTTTGTGTGGACTAATCATGGAGAGGTCGACGGTAGCAATGGGAGATGTCATAACATGGTTGCGGGTGAAAGTAGTAGGTCGGTGGAGAATACAAATCGTGATTCTAGAATTCATGATATGGTTGCGGATGCTTTTGAGATGCAATTTGGGGGTGAGCCCAATGAAAATGTGGAACAAGATCCTAATGATAATGCAAAACATTTTTTGAACAGTTAGAGGAAGCTAGTCGTCCATTAAGGGAAGGAAGTCCGCACTCTGAGCTGTCTGTTGCAGTTAGATTACTAAGTATAAAATCTGATTGGAATATTTCTCAAGCAGTCATGGAGTCTTTCATTGACCTTATGAGCGAACTAGTTGACCCTGATATCAACTTACCTGGTGATTTCTATAAGGCAAAGAGATTGATTTCTAAGTTAGGACTTTCGTCAATAAGAATTGATTGTTGTAAAGATGGTTGCATGTTATATTATAAAGATGATGCAACTTTAAACAGTTGTAAATTCTGCGACAAGCCTCATTTCAAGAGGCTTTCCAGCGGGAATATGGTCGCTATCAAGGCCATGCATTATTTACCTCTTATACCTAGGTTAAAGAGGTCATATGCTTCGATGAGTTTTGCTTCTCATATGAGATGGCACTTTGAAAATAGAAGACCACCTGGTGTTATGTGTCATCCTTCAGATGGAGAATCTTGGAAGCACTTTGATAGGACATATCCAGATTTTGCTAGTGAACCAAGGAACATTCGATTAGGTCTGTGTGCGGATGGCTTCACGCCTTTTTCTGTATCTGCGACACCCTATTCATGTGGGCCTGTCTTTCTTACACCTTATAATCTACCACCCGAGTTATACATGACTAGTCCATATATATATTCTTAAATGTATTATCCCTGGTCCACATAATCCGAAAAGTTTGATTGATGTATATTTGCAACCTTTGATTGATAAGCTAAAACAATTGCGGTACGATAGTGTTGAAACATATGACATATCAACCAAGCAGAATTTCAATTTGCGTGCTAATTTAATATGGAAAATTAACAATTTTCATGCGTATGGAATGTTGTCTGGGTGGATGACTGCTGTAAGCTAGCTTGTCCTTACTGCATGGAAAATAGTAAAGCGTTCACTTTGAAACATGGCCGAAAGCAATCATGGTTTGATTGTCATTGTCAATTCTTGCCTCCTGATCATGAGTTTAGAAGGATGAAAATGCATTCAAAAAGAATAAAATGGAGTATGATTCTCCACCTACGATACTATCAGGTGAGGAAATTTGGGAGAGGGTCCAGAACTTCAATAAAGTTACTGAAACTCCACCTTATACATTCCCCGGATACGGCATTACTCATAATTGGACGAAACAAAGTATATTTTGGGAGTTGCCTTATTGGAAGGATAATCTTCTCCGTCACAACCTTGATGTCATGCATATTGAGAAGAATTATTTTGACAATTTTTTCAACACTGTGATGGATGTTAAAGGTAAGACAAAGGATAACCCGAAGGCTAGAATGGACTTGCAAGAATATTGCAGGCAGCCTGAATTATACTTGCAGATAGAAAATAATGGTAAGATATTCAATCCCAAAGCAAGTTACACATTCACTTTGGAAGAAAGAGGGTAAATTTGTGATTGGGTAACGAAATTGAATATGCCTGAGGGTTATGCGTCGAATCTTGGAAAAAAAGTTGATATGGAGGTAGGGAAGTTGAGCCATTTGAAAAGTCATGACTGTCATGTTTTCATGGAGACCTTAGTACCTATTGCATTTTGTGGTTTGCTTGAGAGAATCTGGAAACCCATCATAGAGATTAGTTTGTTTTTCAAAGACTTGTGTTCTTCCACATTAAGGGAAGAAAACCTACTCCAGATGGATCAGAACATTCGTGTAACATCTACTAAGATGGAAAAGATATTTCCATGTGGTTTTTTTGATGTGATGGAACACCTTCCAATCCACCTTGTACACGAGGCACGACTTGGAGGGTCTGTTCAATACAGATAGATGTATCCCTTTGAGAGGTAATATTATAAGTTTCATGTAATTTTCTGTTTTATGTGAATGTTCTTGGCTAACCTGAAATTATGTAGGACAATTGGCAAATGCAAACAATTTGTTAAGCAGAGGAATAGGATTGAAGGATCTATATGCGAAGCTTATCTTGCAAAGGAAACTTCTCATTTTTGCTCTTATTATTTTGAGAGTAAGGTGAGATGTGCTAGGAATAGGCCCAATAGGAACACGGTCGAATGTGTGAATGATCCATTATATCCGCCTATGTCCATATTCAATCAACCAGGCCGATGTTCTAAGGATGTTAGAAAGAGAAGTTTGAGTGATATGGAGTACAAGTCAGCTACACTTCATGTGTTACTAAATTGTCCCGAAGTTGTACCATTTCTCAAGTAAGTATTGATTTAGTAGTTATCAAAATATAAAATTTAATGTGATTACATCTCAATGCAACTACTAAAAATATTTGATGTGTCATAGTCACTTCATGGGTCAATTTGTCCATGATGTTGTATATACGGTATTTGATACGTGGTTCAAACAATTTGTAAGTTTATCCTTATAATATTCTAACACTATGTAGGTAAACAATGTTTGGAAGTAACGCTAACTCGTGAATTTTTTTAACAATATGTAGGTAAATGATCCAAATAATGGTGTAAATCAATTTTTGAAAGATATATCTTGGGGACCTGGGCTTCAGGTCACAACAATGTCTAAGTACGTTGTGAATGGTTATAAGTTTCATACAGAGGATTGCTCTAAAAATAAAAATAGCAACAACAGCGGGGTGTGGGTTCAAGGAGGTGATGGCAATCAAGTTGGAGATATTGATTATTATGGTGTGCTCAAAGAAATAATTGAACAAGAATATGCAGGTTGGCTATATAAGAAATTGATACTCTTTAGATACAAGTGGTTTGACCCACATCCAACAAGAGGTACAAGACTACAAAACCAATACAACATAATTGAGGTTAATCATACGAGAGAGTATGATCGCTATGATCCTTTCATAATTGCACATAATGTTAGGCAAGTGTATTACGCTCCTTATCCATTGCGGTGGAATAAGTCCGATTGGTGGGTTGTAATTAAAACTAAGCATGTAGGTAGGGTGGAAGTCGAGAATGTGTTAGATGTTGCTTATCAAAACGATATCTCCAGTGTTCGCCAAATAGTGGACGAACTTTTAGAAAATGATTTGGAACATCCTGCACACATATTGGAAGAAGTTGATATAGATGAAGTAACAATTATAGAAAATGAGGAAGAAGAATCAACTGATGAAGCTCAAACTAGTGAGGAAGAAGAATTCTCAGACGATGAACAATACGTCGATGAGCTTTAAAAAGTTGGTTTCTTTAATAACTCTCATTTTATAGCTAGTTTCTTATATGTTTCAATATAAATATGTATTATATTATGCAGATGACAGGCAAGGGTCGAGGTAACGATGACCCTACTGGTTCTCGGGGTCGAGAAAAGGCTTAGAAGGGAAAGAGGAGGGTAGAAAATAATCCTCCATCTTTTCCACCCTCTTCAGAGATGCTGATACATGCGCCTATGTCTTATCCTCCACCCGATGGCTATTATGAGGTGCCACAGCATCACCAGCCCTACGACTTGGTGCAGACACCGGGTCTTTCATCACATGGCCATAGGACTGTACGTCTGTCATACAGTCCAGCTGCCTCACGACCACATGGATCACATTTGTCTGTGTCACAGCCATGGGGGCCATAGCCACGAGGGTCACAGCCACGGGGGTTACAGCCACGGGGGTCACAGCCACGGGGGTCACAGGCATCAGTATCACAGCCATCAGTGTCACAGCTGCTTGCGGTCGATCCATCTACGCAGTCATAGGGATCACAGCCATCTTCATTAGCGACTCTATCTATTTCAGGCCTTTGCCTGCGAGATAGTAGCTCTGACCCCCCACGCCTTCCGCACATGCCTCTAATGTACAAGTTTCGGACGATGACGCTGATGTCACGACCCAAATTCTCCTCTGTTGGGTATCGTGATGGCACCTAGTCTTAGGGACTAGGTAAGCCAAACATTTCCACTGAACAACAACAATAATAAATGAATTATAACAGTCTCAATATAGACATCTTGACATAGTTTACAATTTCCCAAAACCCGGTAAATACAAGTCATAAGCTCTACGAAATCTGTCTACCAAATCTAAATACAACTGTCTAGGAATAAGTAAGTACAGTTGAATAAAAATAAAACAGGAAGGTGACTCTGAAGCCTGCGAACGCAGCAGCAGGTTGCCTTGAGTCTCCTCAATAATGATCTGCGCAGCTACTAACAACAATAACCTGGATCTGCACACAAAAATGTACAGAAATGTAGTATGAGCACACCACAGCGATGCCCAATAAGTATCAAGATAACCTCGGTGAAGTAGTGACGAGGACTAGTCAAGACACCACTGGTCTAATAAGTAAAAATACACAAATATGCAAATGACCGAAACATAATATCTATCTAAAGATTTTTCGATATAATTAACGAGACGATCGAATAATACGGACGAAAATTCAATAATTACGATCAACGGACATCATAATAGAAATACGCAAAGAGAATGGAAAGAATGCAAGCCAAATGTCGGGAATCACAACCCAATAAAACGCTAGCAACTCAGCCCTGCATCAATTTATTCACGTTAGGCCTTAACCAATAAACTCAATAAAGCTATTCAAACCTTCGAGAGAAAAAAAAACCTTTAAATCGTGAGTTTATTTTGAAAGCTTTAAAGATATAATCATTTCGGAATAGAGAAATTTCTTCTTTGAAACATACTTTCTCTGAATGTATTGTATATTTTTATAAAGAGAAATCTTTAAAACATAGTTCCTTCAAAATACGTGGTGTTCAAATATACTTTCCCAAATACTGCTTTTTCAAATATCATTTTTCTGCAAGACAAATACTTTTCAATATACTTTCGAAATAGAAGTCCTTTGGACATAACTTTTCCTGGAGATAATTGTTTTTCACCTATACTTTTCAATATATATATGTATATATATATATATATATATATATATATATATATATCTTTTGATCCAAATCTCCTCAATGATAAAAACCATCGGAACTCAGTCCGCAACTCAGAATTTATCATGCAATGCAGTACAGGGGGAAAGCTCCCGGAATCTCATTCGTAGTCCCAATTTAAATATGCGATGCAGTACAGGGGGAAAGCTCCCGAATCTCCGTCTGTAGTCCCAATTTAAATATGCAGTGCAGTACAGAGGGAAAGCTCTCAGATCCCCGTCTCTAGTCCCAATTTAAATATGTAGTGCAGTACAGGGGGAAAGCTCCCGGATCTCGGTCCGTAGTCCCAATTTAAATATGCAATGCAATACAGGGGGAAAGCTCTCGGATCTCAGTCCGTAGTCCCAATTAAACTATGCAACCAGCCACTAAGGAAAACAACCAGAGTGCGACAGAAACAACATATATTGCCACAACAGGCGCAAAAGCAAATAAGACCGAATGCAAAGTGCGATGAGCAAATCAATACAAAGACTTAAATCACAAAATGGTAAAACTCACTCATAATAAGTAGCCACAGAAAGGAATGCCAAGCACAAAGAGAAACAGCATAACGAGTGGAAAACAAGGCAAATATAGCAACGGCTCTGTATGTTATCGTTCGCAACCAAGAAACTAAATCATCCCGGCAAGGGAATCAGTTATAACCAATCTCACTTAGACATTTAGCTTCACCGAATAAACTCAGCTAGAACAATCCTCGGTAAATAGGCAGCATCAAAGAAATACCATCAACATGGGCGGTCATCAATTAAATCTAAGTAATACTTAAGGAAAAACCATTTAAATCACAATGTACGACTCATGGGCATGCTTGACCCCAACGTATAGATATTCCAATTACTTGTTAGACAATTATAGGGCGAGATTATACTAATTTTAGTCACATAGGCAGCGTATGAAGAAAGATATAGTATAACGGTAGGAAAAGCAAAGTCTTCATTTAAGTCAAATAAGATCATATAAGAAACAAGGAATGCTAGGCAAGTACTTCTAATTTGAGCAGGAAGAGATGAAACTAGGAATCAGAAATTCAGATATAACAAGTGAAATTCATATAGGGGGAACATAAGGACCTAAAATCCCTAAAGGACAATCTATTTGTAAATAAGTTCGTGTACGCACTCGTCACCTCGCGTACGCGGACTACAATCAACATAGAAGACTCAATCCTAAGGGATAGTTCCCTCACACAAGGTTAGGCAAGATACTTACCTTGACTACGCTAATCAACTCAATACCACGCTCTTGCCACGAGTACCCAACTCAGGGTGGCCCAAATCTAGACAATTCGATTGCAAAGTGTAAATATCATCTCAAGGAAACAAAATAACTAATAAGTTCGAAGCTAATACGCGAAATTAGGAAATTCGCCCAAAAAGTTCCCCGGGCCCACGTCTCAAAATCGGGTAAAAATTATATTTTCCGGACACCCATTCACTCACGAGTCTAAACATATGAAAATCTCTCAAATCGGAGGTCATAAACCCAATCAAAACTCAATAATTTGGTCTATGAAGTTTATCAATTTTTTCCCAAATCTTCCATCCAAATTCAAATTCTAAGGACCAGATTTAAGTTAGGAATCATGAAAATTAATCTAAGTAGGTTAGAAATCACTTACCCAAGTTACCCAGGTGCAAAGGTCTTAAAAAATTGCCTTTCCCGAGCTCCAAAATTCGAAATGGTGAAAATAGGCTTAAGCCCTCGAATCTGATATAATTGCCCAGCAATATCCGCACCTGCGCCCCTGGGACCGCACCTGCGGTGCCGCACCTGCGGAAATACCATCGTAGGTGCGAAAACCCACTAAAATGCCTGGGGTCGCACCTGCGATCAATTGGCCGCACCTGCGGCTCCGCATCTGCGGAAAACAAACCGCACATGCGAGAACTGGGTGATTGGGCCATGTCCGCACCTGCGAGCTCTTCGCCGCACCTGCGTATCCGCACCTACGGAAGGTCCATCGCAGGTGTGAGACACCAGAACCAGCAATGGTTCAGCTGTTCTTCCAAGTTCTAATATCATCCAATGAGCATCCGAAACGTATCCGAGGCCCCCGGGACCCCGTCCAACCACACACACAAGTCATATAACCTAACACGGACTCGCTAGAGGTTTCAAACCACATAAAACAACACTAAAACGATGAATTAAACTAAAAATCCATGAAATTCCTCAAAACTTCTATAAACATTATATTTTGCATTTAAGGTCCGAATCACGTCAAACTAAGTTCGTTTCTTACCAAATTTCACATATAACACATATAAATCATATCGAACCTATACCGGGCTCCGAAAGCATGATACGGGCCCAATATCACAGGTTTCACCTCAAATTTCATTTTCAAAAACCTTTATATTTTTCAGAAAATAATTTTCTTTAAAAATTCATTTCTCGGACTTGGGACCTCAGAATTCAATTCCGATCATACGCCCAAGTCCCATATTTTCTTACGGACCCTCCGGGACCGTCAAATCACGGGTCCGGGTCCGGGTCCGGGTCCATTTACCAAAAATGTTGACTAAAAGTCAACTTTATTCAAATGTGTAATATAAAATTATCATTTTTATCAGTTTTTCATATAAAGGCTTCCCGGCTACACGCCCTGGATGTGCACGCCAATCGAGGTAAGATAGAAGGAGGTTTTCACGACCTTGGAACACAAAATTAGCTAGAATATACGGGATGACCTTTTGGGTCATCACAATCTCCCCCTCTTAAACAAATGTTCGTCCTCGAACGTGCTAAGATTCACTTTGAACTCATCCAATCACTGATTGAGCACTTCCAACACACACCCCGGGGTGATCCCACGTCACCCCAACCTACATAAGCATGATGACACCATCACAACTGCCGTATAGCCTTCTACCATCATCGATAAGCCTCATACCTCAATTTCTCACTTTCTACTCATTTCCAAAAGACCCGATTCTAAATCCATATCCGGCATTAGCCTCAACCAGCTACATCAACTTAGGTTTATGCCCATAAGGCACGACCCCACAACATAGCACATCACACATAGGCTCAATAGCACTTTTGATCACAATAACTGCTCGAAATCAACTCAACATTGGCAATTAGTCCCACATATGGAAGAACTCTATTTCCAAATCCCATAATACCGAAAATGATGCAATAAACACGAAGGCCTCATCATTAGACACCCGAATCACCGAGTCACAACTAACACCACCGGGCACACATCCCGGAAGCTAAACTAAAGAAGCACATAACGAAATGACTGAGTATAAAAAATAGAAGCATATAAAGGTACTATCAAACAAGCCCATAGGCATAACTCTCTTTCTGACTTACCAAAAGAAATATAACAAGGAAGAAGCAAAACATATGAACAAATCACAAGGATTCCATCCTGGAAAAAAAAATTCCACCGCGGTACTCAGCCCGGTCCAAACATATCAAATCACAAAGAATCACGAGGATCTCGCCCTCAACTCTATGTCATATGTATAATATATATCATACCAATAGAGATCTCCCGCTAATTCATCTCGGCTAACAAAATCATAGCACTCACTTAACTCACATCTCAATGGAGTATCAAATCACAGCTCGTAAATAAAATACTTAGGAGAATCACATAAAGCTTACCACGAGGGACGACATGGACACACTTCCAGTTTCACCACTAGCAAGGATGAATAAAAAAATGATAGACACGGGCTACTACTCATAGAATCTCCCAATAGGAGCAAGTACAAAAATAGAGTGCAAAACATGAAACTCACTTGTAAATGAAACAACAAATAATGGAAATTCGTCCTGACCAACAGGACTATAGTGAAATACAATGGTACCCCACTTTAGCACATCAAGCCATACCTGGGTGATGATATCTGGCACGACGGCCTCTATCCTACTATGTGCAACATATCAACGAGTCGGGCCTCCCCTCTTGGGCGCCCTCTACCCACCTGAATACCCTGCCATAACACTCCTACCTGAATCCTGGAACAATCTCTCACCCTGTGGCTAACATCTCCACACTGAAAACAATCTCTCTGCCGATGTGGCTGTGGAAAACATATAATACGGATCCTTAGAGACCCATGAGTACCTAAAACGCTCCCATGCGAAGCTGGTAATGCAAACTGAACTGGTTGACCAAAATTCTCTACCATGACGTACCTTGGTTCCCTAATAAGGAACAGTAGATTACTCCGATCTACAAGGCCTCCTGGCCTCCCAAAGTTCTCTCTCCTGATCTTGTCTGACCTCTCGCTCCCGGTCCCACATGCTCCTTAACCGGCGAGCGATCCCCACTACCTGCTGAAATGAGGCATCCCAATCTAACTCTCGACTCTCGCTGAACTGAATATCATGTCTGAATCTCTCAATGATTTTACGGACTCGTCTCCTAACTGAAGCAACCAAACAAGGTACATAACTGGCCAACTCACTGAATCTAACGGCGTACTCCAATAGTGACCTGGCGCCCTGACGCCATTGCTCAAATTTCGCGCGCCGTACATCCCGAAGGAACTGAGGTGCAACCTCCCTCAAAACATTTCCGAAAACTGAATCCATACTAGTAAAGCTAAATCGGCCAGATTACCCCAACTCATATGCCACCACCGCTGATCAACCCACTACTCTGGACCTGAGACGTGACAAAAGTAATCCCGCTCGTCTCCACAATAGCCGAAGTACGAAGATTATAGTGACACTCCTCCAGAAAACCTGGGGCACCATCCGCCTCCAATCCACTGAAAGATAGAAGGGTGGTACTTCATGTGCCTCTCAAGTCCAAGGTATTTTTTTCCTCCGATGCTACTGCCCTAACCACGGGCTGAACTGAAACCACGTGTCGTGCTGCCATGACAACTGGAACCTGACCAATATGATCTCACTGCTCTGGAGTGTAGACGGTGAGAGTCTGAACTCCTCTCCTGGTCTGTAAAGCAACTGGTGCACTGGAATCAACCCTGCCTGAGTCGATGTACCAATTGTACTCAAAACTGCGCTCAGGTCTTCTGAAGTCCGGGTAGCAACAGGCACCTCCAGTACCTGTCCCCCAACTAGGACTACTGACGACTCCCCAACGGCTGCTCCGGTAGGTATCTTAACTGCGGCACGTGCTCCTCGTTGGCCCCTGTCTCTGACCCTTGCGACATTTGCTTCGGGGTAACATCATCAGGAACCACCGCTCGTGTCCTCACCATCGGTGAGAGAATGGAACGATAATTTCAAACTTCAAGATCAATGAACTCGCACGATAGGAATGAAGGAAGTAAAATTGTCCTAATAGTTTCGTAGCCTCTCGAAGATAAGTACAGACGTCTCCATACCGATCCGCAAGACTCTACCAAACTCGCTTATGACTTGTAGCACCATGAACCTAGAGCTCTGATACCAACTTGTCACGACCCAAATTCCCCTCCATTGGGTATCGTGATGGCACCTAGTCTTAGGGACTAGGTAAGCCTAAAATTTCCACTGAACAACAACAATAATAAAGGAACTATAACAGTCTCGATATAGACATCTTGACAGAGTTTACAAATTCCCAAAACCCGGTAAATACAAGTCATAAGTTCTACGAAATCTTTCTACCAAATCTAAGTACAACTGTCTAGGAATAAGTAAGTACAGTTGAATAAAAATAAAACAGGAAGGTGACTCTGAAGCCTGAGAACGCAATAGCAGGTTACCTTGAGTCTCCTAAGCAATGATATGCGCAGATACTAACAACAATACCTGGATCTGCACAGAAAAATGTGCAGAAGTATAGTATGAGCACACCACAGCGGTGCCCAGTAAGTATCAAGATAACCTCGGTGAAGTAGTGACGAGGACTAGTCAAGACATCACTGGTCTAATAAGTAGAAAGACACAAATGTGCAAATGACCGAAACATAATATCTATCTAAAGATTTTTCGATATAATTAACGGTACGATCGAATAATACGGAAGAAAATTCAATAATTACGATCAACGGACAGCATAATAGAAATACGCAAAGAGAATGGAAAGAATGCAAGCCAAATGTCGGGAATCACAACCCAATAAAACACCAGCAACTCAGCACTGCATCAATTTATTCACGTTAGGCCTTAGCCAATAAACTCAATAAAGCTAGTCAAACCTCCGAGAAAAAAAAACCTTTAAATCGTGATTTATTTCAAAAGCTTTAAAGATATAATCATTTCGGAATAGAGAAATTTCTTCTTTGAAACATACTTTCTCAGAATGTATATTTGTATATTTTTATAAAGAGAAATATTTAAAACATAGTCCCTTCAAAATACGTGGTGTTCAAATAAACTTTCCCAAATACTGCTTTTTCAAATATCATTTTTCTGCAAGAAAAAATACTTTTCAATATACTTTTGAAATAGAAGTCCTTCAGACATAACTTTTCCTGGAGAGAATTGCTTTTCAGTTATACTTTTCAATATATATATATATATATATATATATATCTTTCGATCCAAATCTCCTCAATGATAAAAATCACCGGAACTCAGTCCGCAACTCAGAATTTTTCATGCAATGCAGTACAGGGGGAAAGCTCCCGGAATCTCGTCTGTAGTCCCAATTTAAATATGCGATGCAGTACAGGGGGAAAGCTCCCGGATCTTGGTCTGTAGTCCCAATTTAAATATGCAATGCAGCCACTGAGGAAAACAACCAGAGTGCGACAGAAATAACATATATTTCCACAACAGGCGCAAAAGCAAACAAGACCAAATGCAAAGTGCGATGAGCAAATCAATACAAAGACTTAAATCACAAAATGATAAAAACCCACTCATAAGAAGTAGCCACGGAAAGGAATGCCAAGCACAAAGAGAAACAGCATAACAAGGGGAAAACAAGGCAAATATAGCAACGATTCTATATGTTCAAGTTCGCAACCAAGAAACCAAATCATCTCGGCAAGGGAATCAGCTATAACCAATCTCACTTAGACATTTAGCTTCACTGAATAAACTCAGCTGGAACAATGCTCAGTAAATAGGGAGCATCAAAGAAATACCATCAACATGGGCGGTCATCAATTAAACCTAAGTAGTACTTAAGGAAAAAATTATTTAAATCACAATGTACGACTCACGGGCATGCTTGACCCCAACGTATAGATATTCCAATTACTTGTTAGACAATTATAGGGCGAGATTATACTAATTTTAGTCACACAGGCAGTGTATGAAAAAATATATAGTATAACGGTAGGAAAAGCAAAGCCTTCATTTAAGTCAAATAAGATCAAATAAGAAAAAAGGAATGCTAGGCAAGTACTTCTAATTTGAGCAGGAAGAGATGAAACTAGGAATCAGGAATTCAGATATGACAAGTGAAATTCATATACGGGGAACATAAAGACCTAAAATCCCTAAAGGGCAATCTATTTGCAAATAAGACTGAGTACGCACTCGTCACCTCGCGTAAGCGGACTACAATTAACATAGAAGACTCAATCCTAAGGGGTAGTTCCCCCACACAAGGTTAGACAAGATACTTACCTTGATTGCGCTAATCAACTCAATACCACGCTCTTGCCACGAGTACCCAACTCCAGGTGGCCCAAATCTAGACAATTTGATTGCATAGTGTAAATATCATCTCAAGGAAACAAAATAACTAATAAGTTCGAAGCTAATACGCGAAATTAGTAAATTCGCCCAAAAAGTTCCTCGGGCCCACATCTCGGAATCGGGTAAAAATTATATTTTCCGGACACCCATTCACTCACGAGTCTAAACATATGAAAATCTCTCAAATCGGAGGTCATAAACCCAATCAAAATTCAATAATTTGGTTTATGAAGTTTATCAAATTTTTCCCAAATCTTCCACCCAAATTTGAACTTTAAGGACCAGATTTAAGTTAGGAATCATGGAAATTGATCTAAGTAGGTTAGAAATCACTTACCCAAGTTACCCAGGTGCAAAGGTCTTCAAAAATCGCCCTTCCCGAGCTCCAAAATTCGAAATGGTGAAAATAGGCTTAAACCCTCGAATCTGATATAATTGCCCAGCAATATCCGCACCTGCGCCCCGCGGTCCCGCACCTGCGGAAATACCATTGCAAGTGCGAAAACCCACTAAAGGCCTGGGGTCTCACCTGCGGTCAATTGGCCGCACCTGCTGCTCCACATCTGCGGAAAACAAACCGCACCTACGAGGACTGGGTGATTGGGCCATGTCTGCACCTGCGAGCTCTTCGCCGCACCTGCGGAAGGTCCATCGCAGGTGCGAGACACCAGAACCAGCAATGGTTCAGTTGTTCTTCCAAGTTCTAATATCATCCGATGAGCATCTGAAACGTACTCGAGGCCCCCGGGACCCCGTCCAACCACACACACAAGTCATATAACCTAACACGGACTCGCTTGAGGTTTCAAACCACATAAAACAACACTAAAACGATGAATTAAACTAAAAATCCATGAAATTTCTCAAAACTTCTATAAACATTAAGTTTTGCATTTAAGGTCCGAATCATGTCAAACTAAGTCCGTTTCTTACCAAATTTCACAAATGACACATATAAATCATATCGAACTTGTACCGGGCTCCGGAACCATGATAAGGGCCCGATATCACAAGTTTCACCTCAAATTTCATTTTGAAAAACCTTTATATTTTTCAGAAAATAATTTTCTTTAAAAATTTATTTCTCGGACTTGGGACCTCGGAATTCGATTCCGGGCATACGCCCAAGTCCCATCTTTTCCTACGAACCCTCCGGGATCGTCAATTCACGGGTCCGGGTCTGTTTAGCAAAAACGTTGACTGAAGTCAACTTTATTCAAATTTCTAATACAAAATTATCATTTTTATCAGTTTTTCACATAAAGGCTTCCCGGCTACACGCCCGGGCTGCGGCATACAAACCGAGGTGAGATAGAAGGAGGTCCTCACGATCTCGGAACACAGAATTAGCTAGAATATACGGGATGACCTTTTGGGTCATCACAGTTGATGATGACGAGAAGGTGCATTATGATCAGTATGGTAGGATCATCATAGTCCCTGAGGGTGTGGGTAAGAGTAATTTGTTATTTTTACGTTTATTGTTTTGTACAGTTTGTACTAAGATATTAATGTGTGTTTTTTTGGTTAAATTGCGGGTTCATACCGAGTAATACTACTACGAGGATAATCACCAAAGCCACCAGAAAGCTTTTTGATGCCCCCTATACGAGTTGGAGTGAATTTCCATTCACGGTGAAGGAGCAAATTTCAATGAGTTTAAGTTATAAATGTTCTTTTAAGCAGTATAATTATTTATATTTATGATATTTCCATATAATATTTAACTTTTTAAATATAGAGCAAGTGTGTATGGGAACACCGCTGTAGCACGGAAGTGGCTGCAAATTTTAATCTCAAATCTCGGAAGTGATTGTCGCATAGTTTCTCCAAAGCTAGACAGTTCAACAAGAATCCTGGCTGGTTGC
This sequence comes from Nicotiana knightiana, assembly GCA_005239525.1. Lineage (NCBI taxonomy): Eukaryota > Viridiplantae > Streptophyta > Magnoliopsida > Solanales > Solanaceae > Nicotiana > Nicotiana knightiana. Next base: position 49,818 of record ML398052.1, read on the forward strand.
TTCAACATTTATGGGAGGATTTTCAAAGGCAATGGCTTACCGCAACCTTCTTACAGAAGAGCGAAAAAGGAAAGAAAGCTCGCGCATCCGAGAAGGGAGGCTCCTTGCACACTGGAGGTGCGATCAGCCAAGGGACAATAAAAAGAAGATTGGTATGTAATTGATTAATTTATTTTAATTTTCAAAGTATATCTATTCTGTTTATTAACTAAAATTTATGAGTTTTCAGGAAAAGAAGTTGGGGCGTCCAATGAAGCAAGATGAGTTATTCAAGGAGACTCATATTGTCAAGAAGAAGAAAGAGACGGATTAAGAAAGGTGGGTCGAGGGTCGAGCATCGACTGTACATGTAAGTTTTTACTTTTCATTAAGTATTTTGATTTACTCTTATATAAATTTTGAAATACTAATTCAATGTAATTTTTCTTATAGGGTCGCTTCACAGCTGACGTGGAGGAATTTATACGCAGTCAGCCATCTAATGAGTCGGGCGAGGCAATCCAACTTTCGGACGAGGATGCTGAAAGAATATGGATGGAGGCTGCTGGCGGTGCAAAATGGGGGAAGGTATACAGGCTTCCTACTAAGAAGTTCCATCGCTATCACTTTGGAATGCAAGGAATAGGGAATTCCTCACAAGGCGAGCAACTAGACGGGGAGAGCCTCTCCGCTAAGTGGGAGACTGTGACAAAGCTCACAACCGAGCTAGAAGCGGCCAAGGAAAGAGAAAAGCTTAGAGATGCTCAGTACGTTGGCATGCAAGCTCAGTACCATGGCATGCAAGCTCGGCTCAAATCTCTCCTAGATTCTGGAGCTTTTCCGATTCCCCGATCTCGCGAGTCATCGCCAGACGCTCAACTTGAACGTGAGCGTTCCTTCCGTCCTCCCCGGGCTAGTTCCTCCCGTCCTCCCCATGATCGTTCTTCTCGTCCTCCACAAAATGACCCTTCTCATTACCGTCTTGATAATGAAGATTTATCAGACGGTGATGATAATTATGTTGAATGAAACAGTCCTTGAGTACTTTTATATACTTTGAACTAGACAATAGAACCGGTTTTCGAATGGGCTTGTAATAAGTGTTAACTTAGTTTTGTTAGTTTAATGTGTTAGTTCTATTTAACTTTATACTTTGTTGGTTTTAATGTTGGTTTTAATGTTGTTGTTGTGTTATTATTGTTGTTGTTGTTGTGTTGTTGTTGTTGTTGTTGGTTTAATTGTTGGTATTGTTGTTGTTGTTGCTTGTAATAGAAAATTTGGTATGTTGGCAGGTGGTGTAGCTGCCAAAACAGGCAGTTTCTGCCAAAATTATACCTTGGTCACTTTTCTATTTAAATTTTTTTTTTCTGGGCAATAGCGACTAAGATTGGTCGCTAATTAACCCAGATTTCCTAAAAAGAGACCAACTTTGATCGCTATTCTGTTAAAAAAAATCCTGGGAATTAGCGACCAATTGTTTCTACATCTCCACAGACATTACTCGCCTTGCGGTAACCCTTCTACACCATATATAATTGAATTTCGTACACACAAGGGTGAGACGTGGTATAACTGGCACATTTAGTCCCTTAAGCTTAACTCAACTCATAGTGTTTGCTTTAGGGAAGCGTCTTCGTGAATGACCTTTAAAGGTTATTCTTCTATTGTTCATTCTATTATTGTCGAAACACTATCTTTGAAACAATGTCGACTATTACCAATTCCTTTGATCCCTAATTCATGCTCGATTTTTTTTTCTTGTTTACTATCCCATACTAATTTCTATTACTTGGGGGGTCTAACTTTTCCTTATGGTAATCACGTGTGAGTCACCAACTCATTTCTCGAAATGAGGGTATGGCTTTATGGATTACACTTTTGTATTGTCTCAAGGCCTGTCTCCTCTCTTTTTTTTTCCTTCACTTGACTATATATTTTATCATTATACCATATTCTGATTTACCGCTATCACTCATTTATCACCTCTTACTCATAATGTTTCATTTACTCTCTTCTTATTCTCATGCTAATATCTCTGTCTATTTCCCTATTATAAAGACTTCAACATGACGTTCTTTCATATTTATCTCCCCCTGCTTCATATCACTGGCTCTTCGGGACGCCTAACATTTTTCTTCTTTTTTTTTCTTTACTAGTGGCTGGAGTCATACTAAGACAAATATTTATCCCTTCTAGGATCCTAGTGCCTATCTTCGGAAATTTCTGAATATTCTAGTATTCATATCTGACTGTTCTATTCTAGAGTGACCATATGGCTATCTCCAAATGAGAACTATTACCATGTTCTGCACTACCCTTCAAAAATGTTAAATAATGATAACAATCTATCCACAATTTTTGGTTACTCTAATCCTAGATGGATCTTGGTATCCTATCCTTCTCTTAAATTATTTCAGTTAGCTCCCATAGGGCATAATTGAGATTGGTATGGACAATTGTAGATATCTCTGTTACCGTTGAAAGTAACTAAAAATGCTTATATTTCTCTGCCAGAATTATAAATACTGATAATCTTTATTAACTAGGTACCTNTCATTTTACCATATCGGTAGATAGATATTCTTTCTTTAGAGCTCCTTATTAAGAAATTAACACATCTTAGTACACACATGATCTGTTGAAGCCCTCACATTACTCATCATAAGCATGATGCAAAATTGAGTTCCTCTGACTCAACTCTTCCACAGCCACATTGCAATCTCTTGCCATCCATCTTTCTATATGTATGAATCGTCGTATTATAAATAAGATAGAATTGAGGAAATTGAGTTCTTATGATTGAGCTCTACTACACGATCTAGAGTAAGAAGAAAGAGTAACAGTCCTAAATTCCCTGTAGCCTCTTGCTTATAAGTGTGGTGCACAACACACCCATAAACAAGTCTCTACTAGACATGGCTCATAGACAACCCCTAGGACAGACCTGCTCTGATACCAAGTTCGTCACAACCCAAACTGGAGGATCATGACTAGCACTCGGGCCATACTTGCCGAGCACCAACGTACATTTTATCTAACCTTCTTATTATCTTTAAGGGATAACGAGATCAATATAAATGGTAGATATGGATCATGAACATACATCACATGGGATGACAAGATTGCTAAGAAACTACATAAAAGGTACGAGCTACAACGCTGCCATGAAAGACTATACAACAAAAATTAGCCAACAAGGCATACCAAACTATACATGAGTCGACACCTGTCTATGAGCCTCTAAAGGAGCATAAGTAATGCAACATAGCCGGAACAGGGTCCCGACATACCCATAATATCTATAACAAAAATGCATACCAAGACCACGGCAAGTCCGGAGAAGGGATCTCGCCTATAACCGCTGAACTGGAAAGCCTATTATGGTGGGGGAGCTTTATCTACCTGTCTATCAGGACCTTCAACACGACATACAGCGTCCATAAAAGGACATCAGTACGAATAAAGTACTGAGTACGTAAGGCAGGAAAGCATAAATAAGAACAGTAATGTAAAGAGAGATGTAGGAGATACAACCTGTAGCATCTGAGTGCTTCTAAGAGACATTAACATGAAATGCATGATACATATATACACATAATCTTTTTAAACATCTGCCTCTGTGGGCATCATCATCATCATAGAACATTCGCCTCTGTGGGCATCATCATAATCATATCATACCCAGCCTCAAAGAGGACTCGGTAAACCGAATTGATCAGTGGTTGCACAATAGGTGCCATACCCGGCTGACTATAGCACGGCTCGGTAGAGTAAAATAGATACATATATATATAATGCATGCAGGACTCATTGGAATCATG